>JAODAL010004471.1:0-156357 GCA_025379985.1 Phyllomedusa bahiana | reverse complement strand
CCTGTAAAAAGGGTCCCACTTAACTCCATCCCTGGTGTGGGCTTACGCCATCGCCTGCGGGGGCCCCCAGTGGACCCACCTCCAAACCGTAAAAAATGATTTCTAGAGTAATGATTTACGACTGAATTATCCTGGTTTTTAAACCCACTGTGCCCGGAGAGACTGAGCACCAAAATTGACCTTTGGTTTGTCTCTTTGCACTGGATTTTTTCGATTCTTTGAATTTTTTTTAATGATTTATATATTTCTGGGGGAATAGTCAAAGTCTTTGCCAGAACATTTTTATTTTAAATTGTTCTACAATTTTCAGATACAGTTTATCACAGACTGGTGAATCCGAGAATCTGCTGCAAAAGAGTCTAGGCTGCAATCTCTGCAGAGGACAGCAAAAGTCTGGATGAAGTCCTGGTGGTCTGGAGCAGATAGAGATAAAAAGGAAGGACTCCAGAGATGACGTCCCCTGTAATCACTGGTTGTCTTCTTAAAATCCCCTCGGGGCTGCCTCACCCATCCTTTGGTTTTCCCAAAACCCCCAGTAACTCACCAGTGTCAGGTCATACTGGCCATCATTCTGCAGCAGCCAACATGAACTGTCCCCACTACAAATATAGGATATTAGAAGTCACCTTGGAGTTCGGTGACCTGTATGGTAGCACTTGTGGTTCTGTTGGCCCCTGGGTTCTCGTGGAGACTCAATGCCCCTGTTTTAAAAAAAACTGCGGAGACATTATATCCCTGAAGTATTGTAGGCCAGGACTCATCCAGCAGTATACGGAGCTTCGAGGGTATCCCCACAACAAACCCTGTCTTGGTTCATTCACACCCTGTCCCCCCTGGGTCGCGTTTTTTGTGGAGCTTTTTTTGTCTTTCCCTCCATGGGGGTGCTGCAGAAAATCATTAGGGGGTCCTCCACCCATAAAACATTTTCACTAGGCTCCAGGGCTGGGACAAGGTATTCTGATGCCCTAGGCAAAAAAAAAAAGGCCCCCCCAATGGAAAATTCAGCCCACTCCATGCCTCTTTGTATCCCCATTTTCTGCCTCATATGAAGTGGAGCCATAGGCGGTCGCCTACTTTCGCCTACCCATCGTCCCGGCCCTTCAGGGTGAAAACAGCTGAGAGAAGATGACTTTGTTCATGCATGGTCCGTGGAGAATCAGCAAAGATGTATTTGCCTCCCGAGATGCAAAATCTGCTCTGCTAATCTGTCTGCCCCAATCCGGCGTTTCTCTGCAGACGAGATTCAGTGTAGCTGGATAAGGTTTTTAAACCCCCTTTGGGGGCGTACTTTTGGGGAAAAAATTACCCTTTTTGTCTCTGGAAAAAGACCCCATGACAAATTGCTGCGCTCTCCCCTTACAACTAAAATCCCCATTCGGTTTGGGGCAAATATACCTTGTGCAATTCCCCCCCGCAGAAGGTTTTTTAAAGCCGCGCCCCGTCCTCCCCATCCCCAGGTATCCATGTCCCAGGAGGGCATTTAAGCCCCAATTTTCTGCTTACGTACCGAAAAAGCCGCCCCACCATTGTTTCTATGGAACTTTTACTACTGTAAATGACTCAAGAATTGACAACGCACTTAAATTTACGCCAGTAAAAGCTGCAAATACCTTTTAAGAAACCCTTTGTGAATAAGGGTCGGATTTTTTCATTGTTACATAATTGTATGTTTGGCGCTATTCAGCAAAAATTACACATCAAAAGCAGCGTAAAATGACACCATGTGAACAAACCCTTACAGCGTCACCCCGTGCATGTAAATAGACATGAATGGACGGAGCTATGCACGGCAAACACTGAAGAGGGTGCTGCACCTGCAGGGGGCTTGGCCCCCACATTTCGGCTGTTAGGACCATTGACTAAAATTGGGCCAATTTTAAGGCCCCCGTTCACCGGCTTATTTTCAAAGTATTTTTCAAGGATTTCCAGTAATCGTTCTGAAAAACGTTAAAAACAGTTGCAAATAAGTGTCACTAAGTGTGGCACGTTTTTTAACTGATTTCCCCGGATTCACCATCACAATATTGTAGGTGGGGAAAACCGTCCCGGGAAAAATTGACTGTCAAATTTTTTTTCCGTCCGGGTTGCCGTCGTCAAACCGCGGCGGCAAAACCCGGGAAAGGAGTTTTTTGGGGGCGTGAACGACGCGCCGTATTTTATAAAAAGAAATCAATAGAATTAGGCTGTTTGGGCTATTTTGGACGGATTTGCCGACGATTGAACGGGGTCTCAAACTGTCGGCAAATCCGTCCGAAATAAGCCGTGTGAACGAGGCCTAAGGATAAAGCATCAATTCCCATATGATCGCTCCGTGACAGTCACATGTTGTCAGTACTTAATATGCGATATATTGGGATGTGACCAACATACATGTATAAAAATACACAGGACTGAGGAGAAGCTGCTGAATTATACTCCAGGGATACATATATGTCTCATATGTAGTCGGAAATAACCTTACAGGACATTGTTCTGCTGGCCCATATACCTGTATCTAATCCTATCCTGTGTGATATTGTCTGCTGAGCTGTGTATCTAATCCTATCTTGTGATACTGTCTGCTGAGCTGTGTATCTAATCCCTCCTGTGTGATAATGTCTGGGTGAGCTGTGTATCTAATCCTATCCTGTGTGATACTGTCTGCTGTATCTAATCCTATCCTGTGTGATACTGTCTGCTGAGCTGTGTCTCTAATCCTATCCTGTGTGATACTGTCTGCTGATCCGTGTATCTAATCCTATCCTTTGTTATACGGTCTGCTGATCCGTGTATCTAATCCTGTGTGATATTGTCTGCTGAGCTGTGTATCTAATCCTATCCTGTGTGATACTGTCTGCTGAGCTGTGTATCTAATCCTATCCTGTGTGATACTGTCTGCTGAGCTGTGTATCTAATCCTACCCTGTGTGATACTGTCTGCTGAGCTGTATCTAATCCCATCCTGTGTGATACCGGCTGCTGAGCTGTGTATCTAATCCTATCCTATGTGATACTGTCTGCTGAGCTGTGTATCTAATCCTATGAGATAATATCTGCTGAGCTGTGTATCTAATCCATCCTATCCTGTGTGATAGTCTGCTGAGCTGTGTATCTAATCCTATCCTGTGTGATACCGTCTGCTGAGCTGTGTATCTAATCCCATCCTGTGTGATACTGTATGCTGAGCTGTGTATCTAATCCTATCCTGTGTGATACCGTCTGCTGAGCTGTGTATCTAATCTAATTATTGTTGTAACCTTTCATCCAGAAAATTCATGTTTTACTCTGAAAATAAACATTATGATACTGTTCTTCTTGGGTATAACTGGTTTGAATGCAGCATCAGGGCTCTAATCCACCCAGGGGCCAAAACTGCATGGAGTCTGCATAATCTTCCCCAGTTTACTTCCACCCTCGTCATATCTATGTCTACAAATTAGATTGTGAGCTCTCTGGTACCAGGGACTGAGTTCAAATACTCTGAATTGCAGAAAACGATCAATGGCTTCATTTATCTAACAGTGTCTGTGTTGCTCATAGCAACCAATCTTTACAGTCTGGAAAAGTGAAAGCTGAGTTTCTGATTGGTTGTTTGTGGGCAGTTTTTATAAATTCTTCCCCACTACAGGACTGTGTATCCCATAGCAACCAATCAGGGCTGAACTTTCCCCTTTTCCAGAGCAGTATAAGAAATGAAAGCTGAGCTCTGATTGGTCGCTAAGAGCTTGTGGTTATATGGGCTCTGGTTGGTTACTAGGGAGCCCGGATTGGTTGCTATGGGCTCTGGTTGGTTTACCATGAGCCCGGATTGGTTCCCTATGGGCTTTTGGTTGGTTTGCTATGGGCAACAAAGACAGTTTTAGTATTACGCAGTTTTTGATAATTGAGGTCCATTGACTTCCTACTGTATTTAAAAAACTGCAAATATGAAGGAAAAAGTAGGAGGGATTCTCCATAAAGACACTGAACCAGCAGAGGATGGGAGATAGCAAGGGTCGCTGTGACCAGACATGATCCTTGAACCAGCTGCTGTATCAGTTATATACTGATATCTGCCAAGTCTCCCTCTTATGGAAGGGCAGTCCCGATTTTTAACCCCTGTCCCTCTTTGCTCTTTTTAATTTCCCTCATTTTCACATGAGGAGTAAATCTTCATTTATCACTATATTGCTCCAAGAAATAAACCCGTCTGGCTCTGCACTGTATATTAGGGCGGGAACTGAAATATCATTTCATCATTGTTTAAAGCGTAGAGCTAAAAAATTTCTCTTTTCCCGATGTCTGCTTTAAAAAATTTTAAAAAAAAACTTATTAAAGTGAATCCCCTCTGGGCTTAAATTTAAGTGGATTTTAAAACAGGGCCATCTTAAAAGTTGGGAGGTTTTTACTATCCCTCATTTTCCCCAAACTTTGGGCCTTGGGGATCTTCTAAACCCTTGGCGGGCTGCTGGGGTAAACCCAAAACATTTAAAATTTATTTATAAAAATTTTTTATTTATTATATTTTATATATATATAATTATTTTTATATATATTTTTTGTAAACAAAACCGCTTCGTCGGGACGCCCTCCGGGCCCCGCCCGGGGGGGGTTTTCTTTAGCCCCCGGGATCCCCTTTTTGGGGAAAAAAGGGTTTGGCACCTAAACAGCGGGTTTTCGTTTTAACTCGGGCCCTTAAAACCAGTTTTTTTTTGGGCACGGGGATAACAAATCAAAAAAAAAACCCAGGCCGTTTTCCCACTTAAATACACTTTACGGTCAAAAACCACCCCCCCTCCCCAAAAGGGCCCCCGGCCAATCCGGGAGAAAACCCAATAACACATTTTACCAAACGGGGGGTCAGACTTTTCCCCAAAACCCTTGTGGGGGGGGGGGGGGGGAAGACCTCTCTTCAGCTCCTCTGCTCCCACCCCCAAGGGCGCGGGACCACCCCCCCCTGATCCCCTGTATTTAGGGGGCCCCTCTTATCCCCTAGGGGGAAAGGGGGCCCCCAAAACCCTTTGGGGCCTTTGGAAAACGTGGGGACGGCCCCCCAAACCCAAACGCTACGCCCTTTTCCCCGGGAAAGGAAACCCATCCCTGGCTGAAAAGGCAGCCATTTTTGTTTTCCTGTGTCAGTAACCTATTGTCACTCCCCCCCAAAATTTTCCCCTTTTCCCCACCGAAGCCAGACTTTCGGGGGCAATTTTTTTTGCGGGTTTTAACCCTTGTTTGAATTCCCCATATTTGGAAAGACCCTGAATTGCAAAACATTTCCACTCGGCCACTTCCCCCCTCCCCCTTTTGAAAAAGGGCCGTAGGCCCTTTTTCACCTTGTCCCATCACCCCCCCGGGGTTAAAACCCTCCTATTGGGGGCAAATCTTTTTAAATTCTTCGGGGGAAAGAGATGAAAATTGTCCACCCCCCCAAAACTCTGTTGTGGGCTCACACCATGCCACTCAGAAACATTTTTGGAAACCCCAAATTTTTTACTGCCACTTACAAATAGTTGTCAAAAACCCATGCACGCTCTTGTTTCCAAAGATGTTGCCCCTTTCACCTCATGCGGACCTTCAAAAGGGTTACTATGAAAACCCCAAATTTCCAGCGCTACCCCGGGTTTTGTGGTTTTTTTTAAATACCCAGTTCCCCGGAAATTCCCCACTGGGAAAAATTTTTAAAACGTTTCGGGGGTTCCACATCAAAAAAAGGCACCTGGTTGGTCCCGGGGCACCCAAACCCCTAATGTAAACCAAAGTGTAAGACAGCAAAAACCTGCCCAGGGTTTTCTATCCACCATGGCCCGGGGGGCGCCCCCCTGAGCAAAAAACCCCTACTACCCGTTGTCTGCAGGAATACAATTCGACCAAAAACTTCTCTATGTCCCAAGTCCCCCGGGGTCCTACATTTGAACCCTCCTGGTTTCCCAAACCCACCCAACATCCCTAATTTCTCTGGACTTGCAACCCCCCGTGGTATTTGGAATCTGTTTTTTTCCCAAACCTGCTGGTCAATAATCCCCAGGGTTTCTGTAGGGGCCCCGCTTTCCCCCCTCTGGGAAAAACCCCCCCACCGTGATCTCAGCCCAAAACCGGGGGGGGTTTCTAAAAGTCTGGGGGAATCGCTTGTCCCTCCCTACACTTAAAGTACCCGCAGGGGAAAGACCACATACATGGCCTGTTTCCCTTTTTCATCAATTCCTTGCATGACCCAAGGGGGTTTCCCCAGTAAACCCCCTTTACCGAGCTTTACAGCCCCCAAAAATGGGGTTTGGCTTGTGGTAAACCCCCTGTGCAGGCTTTTCATAAACACTTTTAGGGGCCAAAAAAACAAAAGCATTTTTCCGCAATACAAAAACCCCACCAAAAATCAGGCATGCTAATGGTTTTCAAACGTCACCCTTGGCACCTCTATAGACGCTTGGGCTGCCATGATGACCTTACCTGGCACCTCCCGTGTATTTGGATACTTCCCCCGTGCACACTTCTCACGGGCGCTTTCTGCAGCAAATCTGTTTTCAATGGGGGGAGTTTTTTCCCTCACAAACCCCCCCAAACCCCCTCTCTTAAGGGGGGAAATCTCAGCCCTTTTACCCGGGAAAAAACTTCTATTTTCTTTCTCCCATCAAATTCACACAACGAGCGGGAGGCACTGGGGGGACACATTTTTACAGGGGACATTGTCATAACCGCCCCCCCCATTGCCTTTTTTATTTTTTCCCCACGTCATTCCCCCAAACTGGGCCCTGTTTTACATTAGGCAACTCAGTCAACCCTTTTTAGCCCCCCCTGGGGGTTTTAGCGGAAATTTCGCTGCAAATGGCGCCATTTTGCCCTTCACCCCAAAAACCCCAGGACATAAATACCTCTGGGGATACTGTTAATTTTGTTTTCCTCTCCTGTAAGGAAAATTTTATCAGCGCCTCAGAAAACCCAAAAACCCCTTCACATCTGGGGATTTTAAAAACCCCCCCCACCCGCCTCTCAGTTGGGTTTAAGCCTAAAAACCCAGCTTGTGGGGTCCCGCAAACCCCTCTCCTCCATCACTGGAGTCTTTGTGTTTATGGCCAAAAAAAAGCTACTGGGAATAGAGAAACCAAATTTAGGCAAGTTTTAAAAAACCGGTTTAAATACTACAGATTTTCAGCATTTCCTTTTTCCCCTACACGGGGATCTGAGGCTGCATTTTTGCAGGCTTTCCCTCTAAACCCGAATCTGGAAAACAAAACCCCCATTAAACTATTCCCCCACAAAATTGTAGGAGTGCAAAAACCCCCCCTGGATTCTCTTTGTTCCCCCCCAGGCTGCCCACAGCCCATGAAAGTCCTCTGGGGGCCAGTCAACAGAAATGGGGGCCCTCAGTCCCTGGGCCCCCAAACCCGGACTTTTTCGGCTACTTCCGGTACACAAGCGCGGTGGTTTACTGGCCGGCACACCACCAGTTGGGCTCCAGACACTTCAAAAGGGCCCCCCCAATCTCATAAGGTTTTTTTTTTTCAAACCCGAAAGGTGGCCGGGGTTTCCATGTTCTAGGGGCAAACCCCAATTTAAATCCCCCTAGTCTAGTGTTAAAACCCCTGTCTCCCCGATTGTCAAATTTACCCCGGACATAAACTCTCTTTCTAAAAAGACTCAGCACCCGTTAAACAGAACCCCTAGGGGCATCTTGAGCTTGTCTGCCCCTTTCAGCTGGGGTGGCATTGCTTCGGAGCAAATTTTTAAATCTGCTTTTTAAATTCGTACCCCGACAGCCCTAACCTCCCGGGGGAAAGGGCCCGAGCTGTCTCCTCAAAGGTTTTCAAAATTTTTTGAAACAGGTTCACACATTGCGTTTTAAACCCAAAGCTTTAAATCTTTGACCCCACCAACAACCCCCTCCCCAGGTACTTTTGGGGAAGCCAAACCCCTTTCAGGCCCCTTTTCCTTTCCCCTTTTTAACCCTTTTAAATGGGTAATATAAATGCATATGTTTCCCGGAAAGTAAAAGGGCCCCTTTAGACCTTTTTCCAAATCCAAAATTTTGCTGTGTTAAATCTCATCCCCCTTTCATCTCAGGGACTTTTTTGGGGATGACCAAATCGGCCCCTCCCTCTCCCGCCCTTTTGGGACCCATTAAATCCATAGGGGGGGTACTTCCCCGGGAAAATGTCATTTTCCTTTTCCTAAACCCTCGCGGGTGGCCCACAAAATGCTCAAAAATTTTGGGGGGGGGTCCCCCGGCCAAGTAAACAACCCCGGGCTGTAAGTTCTTGCAAACAGTAAGCAAAAAGGGGCGACGTCCCCAAATAGGGTCTCAAAAAAACTTTTGGGCAGTCCCAAACCCGGTTCGGTCGGGTTCCCCCTTCCCCTGGGTACTTTGTTTGGGTTTCACTCCCGGGACATTTCCCGGTGACAATTTCCCTGTCGAAACCCCCAGTGGGAGGGCCATCCACCCCGAAAACCCAAGGGTCCGTGGCAACGACCGCTCCGCCCCCCCGGCTCTGGTGGTTTTTCCCGCTGTCGGGGTTTGTTGGGCCCCTTGGTTTAAAGACGGGGGGGGTTTTCCCCGTAAATTTTTGGGCCCTCTGGTCTTTCCCGGACTTGGGTCACACCCTTTGGGGAGAACCCGGGACCTCTTAGCAACAGGGGGCTTCCTTTTGTACACGTTGTCCCCTTTAATTTCCCCAAATCGGTTTTTGGGCATTCAGGACAAGCGGTAGGTTTTTGGGAACCCCTCTTTTTGGGACCGCTAACTGGGGGTCTTTGACGAACCTACTCCAAAAAAAGTCCTCCAAAATTTTACAAAGAGTTTTCGGCAGCAAGAAAAGTCTCTTTACTTTGGGGGGCGTCCCCTGTCTCTCCCGAAGACTGTTTTTTCCCTGGTTTTCCCCCCCGAGGCAAATTTTTTCCCCACAGTCCCCATTCAAACAGCAGCAGTCCATGCCAAAAAAGCAATTTTTTCTTTTGCACCCCCTTTGTGCACCCCATCCAAATTTGGGGGGCCAAAATTTTGCAACACTTTTCGCCCTTTTGCCCCTTTGCATACCTCCAAACCCTATTGACGAACCCCCTTTCGTTGGCGCCCCCCCTGGGCCCGTCCCGGGGTTCTTAAACTCCCGGATTGCAGCTTGGGGTTTAAAAAGGATTGGCACACTGGAAAAAAGGGGTTTTAGGGTTTAAATTGGGGCCCTTTAAACCCGCTTATTTAGGCACAGGATAAAAAATCAAAACAAAACCCTCAGCCCTCCGGCCACTTTAAAACACATTCGGTCGAAAAACCCCCCCCTCTAACCCAAAGGGCCCCGGCCATTGCCCACACCTTACAAAACATTCCCCACACTGGGGTCAACTTTTTTCCAAATCTCTGTGGGGTGGGGGGGGGGGGGGGGGGGGAAGAGCCTCTCTCCAGCCCTCTGGGTCCCTACTCCCCGGGCACTTCCCACCCCTCCCGAAACCCCCTTTTAGTAGGGAGGAGGCCTCTTATTAAAACCCTAAAAGGGGGTTGGCCAAAAACCCCGGCCTGGAAGGGGGCGGTCTCCCCCCCAACGGGTAAAGACCGTCCCCCGGGGAAAAGGAGACCCATACCTGGGCTGCAAAAGGCCAAACCATTCTTTGCTACCTGTGTCAATAAAAATATTGGGCACTGACACCAAGGGAAGTCTCCTTCCCCCCCGAAACCCAAAACATTCGGTGGGCCCCTTTGTAGCAGGGTACCCCTGCGAAATTTCCCCCCCATAGTGGCAGGGGGAAACCCGCAATATATATTTTTAAAAAATAGAAATATAAATATATATAAAAATATAATATATATATTTATAATAAATATATAAATAATAATCTTTGGGGAAAGGGAACCTGCAAGGTGTCAGCCATTTTTTGGGGCCCAGATTGACCAAAAAGCGACACGTTTGGGGAAGGTTTTAGTAGAGAAAATTAAAAAAAAAAATATTTCAATATTAAAAAAAATGAACTTTGGGGGTATGCGTCATTTAATGTATAATATATATAGATAAGAATAAACAACGGGGTTTCACGCGGGGGCTGGGTTTCCACGCTTCCTAGGTGTGCCTTTGGGAAGTGTTTTAGGCCCCGACTGCTGTTTTCACCGCTGATAGGAGAAAAAAGTCCCCCCAAAAAGGTCTTTCATTTTTCGAAGGTTTTACTTGCTATGACCCTTTAGGTGTGAAAAAAGAAAAGGCCTAAATCCCGGGAAAAGAGGAGCATGAGGGGGCTGGAGTTTAAAGGAAGTGGTTGAAACATGGGCTTCAGGAGGTTTTCCTTAAAGGGTTGTCCCCGCTTTCAAAGGGAATAGTTTTTAAATTGTAGGGAACACCCCAAAAAAAAGGGAAATTTTTTTAAAAATATTTTCTTTGTTCCTCTGTTTTCCCTAAGGAGAAAACAAGGGGAATTTTTGACCTCCCTGGCTATTTTTAGTTCCCCCGTAATGGAACCCGTGTACAGCTCTCCCCCCTGTTATTTTTCAAAGAGAAAAAACAGTGAGGACTTCCTCACACAGGTCATTGGCAATTTTCCCCCGCTGTTTGGGGCAGTAAAAAAACTTTTATTTATGTAAAATAAACCCGAAAATTTTAAATAGGGCTTTTGTTTTTGGGGGTTTAAAAAAAGCCCTTTTGCAAGCAAAATTTTTAAAATCTGCTTAGCTAATCTATCTAATTTGGGAAAATGAAACACTGAGCAATGGAGGCCCGTATGCAAAAGAGTTTAGTCCCTTTAACCCGGAAGTGGAAAAGATGGGATTTCCCTTCAAGCATTTTGGGAAACTCTGTAGGGAGACAACTCCTTTAAAGGGCACAAAGGAAAATTTTTTCTTGGGATTGGGATATCCAAAGGAGCTGACCCTCAGGTTTGTTCATTTGGGATGCCAACAAGGGGGGTGCTCAGGGTTTCCCTTGTTGGGGGAAAACCCCCTTTTTTGGGGGGTCCTTATTCATGGGCCCTTTTTGGATGCCCAGGAACATGAACTTAAAGAGGAGCCCATGGTTTCAGGGGAGTAACAAGCATTCATAGGGCACAAAAGCAAAACGGGATGGGCCCCAGGGCCCCAATGGGCAGGAAAAATAAAAAAGAAGCAAAAAAATTTAAAACCCCATATATCAGAGATCCCTCATAGTGGTGCTGGATAGAAGAAACTCACCCACTATATAACAAAGAGGTATTATGCTTTTGGCCCCGTATCTTTTTAACCAAAACAAAAAAAGAAGTAAAAAATTATAAAAAAATCCCGGGCCCTAAATTTTAGAAAACCCCCCCATTTTAATTTTGGGAAAAAAGAAACGCACCCATTATTTACTACAGGGAGGTATAATGCTATGAGCCCCAGTATCTAATGTGAGGAAATAGAAAAAGAAGCAATAATTTTTTTAAATTAAAAACCGCCAAAATATCAAATATGCTTGCTAGTTGAAAGCCACCAGCTCATTATTTACTACGAAAAGTATAAAGCTATTTAACCTGAATAGGCCCCATAGCAGCTACTATAGTTCCACCCATGTTATGGACTATCCCCTGGGGTTCGGTTTGTTGGGTCAATCCAGGGAAACCCTGCGCCCTTTTGTATGAAAGAATGTTATAAAGGTGACCTTGTATTTTCCTGGGTGTTGAGGGGAGAGGGCCATTTTCCGTTTTTTGGGTACGTTCCCCCAAAGATGGGCAAAGTAAAAATCTGTTTATTTCCCTTTTTCTCCAAAAAAAATTTTGGGCCTTAAACCCGGTTTAAAGGGGTCATCACTGGGGGGGCCCTTTTTTTAAACCCCATTTTGCATTTGGACAAAGAAAAATTCATTTAAATAAAGGGGCGTTTTTTAATTTGGGGGTTTCCCCGTACAGTGGAGGCGTGTTCTCCATTCTGTTTTATGGGGATTCCCAGTACAAGGCGCGCTGTGTTCTCCATTCATTTAAGAGACCCTTTCCCGAAAAAGGAGCGCTGTGTTTCCCATTCTGTTTAAAGGGAATTCCCATTTCAGGGGAAAAGGGTGTGTTCTCTCCATTCTCCAATTTTGGGAGTTTCCCCGTAAAAGGGGATTCAGGTTTTTCCCTCCTCCTCTATGGGGTTTCCCCTTTAAAAGGGAAACTCTGTGTTCTCCATTCTGGTTTTTTGGGAATTTTTCCCTTTCAAAGGGGGAGCATTGTGTTCTCCATTCTGTTCTATGGGAGTTCCCAGTACAGGGGAGCGCTGTGTTCTCTCCATTCTCCACTATGGGAGTTCCCAGTACAGGGGAGCGCAGTTTTCCGTCCTCCTCTATGGGAGTTCCCGGTACAGGGGAGCTCTGTGTTCTCCATTCTGTTCTATGGGAGTTCCCAGTACAGGGGAGTGGTGTTCTCCATTCTGTTCTATGGGAGTTCCCAGTACAGGTGAGCGCTGTTTTCCGTCCTCCTCTATGGGGGTTCCAGGTACAGGGGAGCACGGTTTTCTCCATTCTGTTCTATGGGAGTTCCCGGGTTATGTCTCCTTGTTCTGGGCTATGTTATAGTACTGTATGCTATTAAGCTGCACCTGGTAGCTCAGTGACATGGCTGCAGGTCTCATCGCTGACCTCTAATATTAAAATCACCAGCAGGAGTATGTATTGTCTACTGCACTACAGAGCACTGAATCATCCGCCATAGCAGTGCGTCTTCTCTGTGCTGTAATAATATCCCGTACATTATCAATATCACAATAGTCGCTTTGTTTGTGTATTATGAGGACGATCAAAGCCAGACATAGATTATGTTCCATACACTGGACAGGAATACAAACAGCTTCATTTTATCCTTGCCGTGCACAATCCCGGCTGGCTCGCCAATTCTGGCTATTGCTCATTCTTTGTTTCGCGACTCTTCACGAGCTCTTATTATGGATGGGTCTCCTCCACGTAAATGATACAAGCTGTTCTAAGCAGGCAGGACATTGGACAGGCGCATTAGGGATAATAGATGATGTATGGATCCTGCCTGGCTGTCATGCCAGTAATTCATGCCGCTCCGTAAAGAGGTATTTAATATTTATTAATCCCCGGGGATAAATCACGGCGAGCTCGTGGCTCGTAATTCCTTCTATAATTCGCACCTTGATCAGTGTGCAGCTTCCAAATCCTTTTCTCCCCTTGTTGGAGGTGAAGGGATGAAAAGTTATAAATGAGGTGGGATCTTGTTTTCAGCTGCGAGGTAGGAGACATGAAAGAATTCTTAAAGAGGACTTACAGTCAAAGATGTTACTAAAAAATAATAAATTCATGGCCCTGCTGCTGCATCCTATACTACAGGGGGCTCTGATATGGCTAAAATAACATAGTGGGCCAGACACCTAAATGCCCTTATTAGCCCTCTCTGGCTTTAACATCCATAGGTTCGGGGGCAATGACTAAGCCAGTGCTCTGACTACTAGTGGGTGGGGTGGGCTGATTGGAGTCCTACTGTGACTAGTAGTAGAGTAATAGGTGCTCTGGATAAGTGGATACACCTACTATAACTAATGTGAGGGTGGTGAAGTCTGCTGTAACTATTAGGGAGGTAGGGGGCTGCTATGACTAATGAAAAAGTAAGGGGTTGCAGTGGGTACTAAAAAAAAAAAAAAAAAGTAGGGGGCCGTTGTGACTGCTTGGTATGTAAGGTGCTGCTGTGACTATAAGGGGGTTTATAGGGGTAGCTGTGAATACTAGGAAGGAGGAGGCTGCTGTAACTATAGAAGAAATATAGGGACTGTTGAGACTACCTGGGGACGTCAGGGGCTGCTCTGACTAATAGACAAGTAGGGGGCTGTTGTGAATAGTGGAGAAAAGGCGGCTTCTGTGACTAGTGAAGAGGTAGAGGGGTGCTATGACTATTTGGGGATTATAGGTGCTGTTGTGATTCCTGGGCATTTAGGTTGATGCTGTGACTAGTGGAGGATTATAGGGTCTGTTGTGTATACTTGAGAATTTAGTTTTGTTGTGACTACCTGGGGATGTTAGGGGCTGCTCTGACTAATAGACAAGTAGGGGGCTGTTGTGAATACGGGAGAAAAGGCGGCTTCTGTGACTACTGAAAAGGTAAAGAGCTGCTATGATTATTCGGGGATCACTGCTGTGAATACTGGGGAAGTAGTGGGGCTGCCGTGACTCCTGGGCAGGTAGGGGGTTGTTGTGAATACTGGAAAAGGAGGGGGTTTCTGTGACTACTGGGGAAGGAGTGGAGCTGCTGTACCTACTCTGGGACAATTGGGACTGCTGTGACTACTGGGCAAGTACGGCTATTGTAACCCCTGGAGAAGTGGCAAAGCTGTTATTAGTGAGTGGCTGTGGGGTTTTTAATTATTGGCTCCTAATTTTTGGAGCCACTTCTTATTTATTTGATTTACATTTGGGTCATATCCAACCTCTATTATCCAGATAGGAGTGAAAACATCTGGATTTTCTTCCCGACCTCCCTGCGATCTGATGAGGTCGCCTTGTTGTTGTGGATGGGCTCACACAATTTCATCATGTACGGCAGCCATAGCAGTGATGCAATTAAAATACTAAAAATATTACAGGACTGCATGCATCTGTGCCCGCAGGGTGCACTTCTGATTATCGCCAGCATGTGGTGCTATGACACAAATAGTTGGATATATCAGGAGACAGAAAAAGCCTTCACATACAGATGTTCATGTTTACAGCGTTAAAGGGGCACTCCCACCACAAATATAAATGATAGCAGAGCTCGGCTGTACTAAGAACTTCCATTGAAATTCATTGGAGAGTTCTGAACCCCTCTCAGAGGTTCTGGGACCTATTCTTACGATGGGACTCGCACCTATCACACATCGATGGCATAAGTGGTGGCGGGAATTAAAGGAGTGATCCCACCATTGACAATGATGGCATATCACTAGGATATGCTATAAAGTCTGATAGGTGTGGGTCCCACCTTTGGAATGGGCCCCAAAAGTGTCGGTTCTGAATGGAGAACCAGTATCGCTTGCACATGACTCCATTCTGTTTTATGGGAATTCCCAGTACAGGGAAGCACTGTGTTCTCCATTCTGTTTTATGGGAATTCCCAGTACAGGGGAGCACTGTGTTGTCCGTTCTGTTCTATGGGAGCTCCCAGTACAGGGCAGCGCTGTGTTCTCCATTGTCCTCTATGGGAGTTCCCAGTACAGGGGAGCGCTGTGTTCTCTCCATTCTCCTCTATGGGAGTTCCCAGTACAGGGGAGCGCTGTGTTCTCTCCATTCTCCTCTATGGGAGTTCCCAGTACAGGGGAGCGCTGTGTTCTCCATTCTACTTTATGGGAGTTTCCAGTACAGGGGAGCGCCTTGTTCTCCATTCTGTTCTATGGGAGTTCCCAGTACAGGGGAGAGCTGTGTTCTCCATTCTATTCTATGGGAGTTCCCAGTACAAGGGAGCGCTGTGTTCTCCATTCTAAACTATGGGAGTTTCCAGTACAGGGGAGCGCTGTGTTCTCCATGCTCATCTGTGGGAGTTCCCAGTACAGGGGAGCGCTGTGTTCTCTCCATTCTGTTCTATGGGAGTTTCCAGTACAGGGGAGCGCTATGTTCTCCATTCTGTTCTACGGGAGTTCCCAGTACAGGGGAGCGCTGTGTTCTCCATTATGTTCTATGGGAGTTCCAGTACAGGGGAGCGCTGTGTTCTCCATTCTCTTCTATGGGAGTTTCCCAGTACAGGAGAGCGCTGTGTTCTCTCCATTCTGTTCTATGGGAGTTACCAGTACAGGGGAGCGCTGTGTTCTCCATTCTGTTCTATGGGAGTTCCCAGAACAGGGGAGCGCTGTGTTCTCCATTCTGTTCTATGGGAGTTCCCAGTACAGGGAGCGCTGTGTTCTCCATTCTCCTCTATGGGAGTTCCCAGTACAGGGGAGCGCTGTGTTCTCCATTCTCCTCTATGGGAGTTCCCAGTACAGGGGAGCGCTGTGTTCTCCATTCTCCTCTATGGGAGTTCCCAGTACAGGGGAGCACTGTGTTCTCCATTCTGTTCTATGGGAGTTCCCAGTACAGGGGAGCGCTGTGTTCTGCATTCTGTTCTATGAGAGTTCCCAGTACAGGGGAGCGCTGTGTTCTCCATTCTGTTCTATGGGAGTTCATAGTACAGGGGAGCGCTGTGTTCTCCATTCTATATTATGGGAGTTTCCAGTTCAGGGGAGTGCTGTGTTCTCCATTCTGTTCTATGGGAGTTCCCAGTACAGGGGAGAGCTGTGTTCTCCATTCTGTTCTATGGGAGTTCCCAGTACAGGGGAGCGCTGTGTTCTCCATTCTGTTCTATGGGAGTTCCCAGTACAGGGGAGCGCTGTGTTCTCTCCATTCTGTTCTATGGGAGTTTCCAGTACAGGGGAGCGCTGTGTTCTCCATTCTGTTCTATGGGAGTTCCCAGTACAGGGGAGCGCTGTGTTCTCCATTATGTTCTATGGGAGTTCCCAGTACAGGGGAGCGCTGTGTTCTCCATTCTCCTCTATGGGAGTTCCCAGTACAGGGGAGCGCTGTGTTCTCTCCATTCTGTTCTATGGGAGTTCCCAGTACAGGGGAGCGCTGTGTTCTCCATTCTGTTCTATGGGAGTTCCCAGTACAGGGGAGCGCTGTGTTCTCCATTATGTTCTATTGGAGTTCCCAGTGCAGGGGAGCGCTGTGTTCTCCATTCTCCTCTATGGGAGTTCCCAGTACAGGGGAGCGCTGTGTTCTCCATTCTCCTCTATGGGAGTTCCCAGTACAGGGGAGCGCTGTGTTCTCCATTCTCCTCTATGGGAGTTCCCAGTACAGGGGAGCGCTGTGTTCTGCATTCTATTCTATGGGAGTTCCCAGTACAGGGGAGCACTGTGTTCTGCATTCTGTTCTATGGGAGTTCCCAGTACAGGGGAGCGCTGTGTTCTCCATTCTGTTCTATGGGAGTTTCCAGTACAGGGGAGCGCTGTGTTCCTTATTCTCCTCTGTGGGAGTTCCCAGTACAGGGGAGCGCTGTGTTCTCTCCATTCTGTTCTATGGGAGTTCCCAGTACAGGGGAGCGCTGTGTTCTCCATTCTGTTCTATGGGAGTTCCCAGTACAGGGGAGCACTGTGTTCTCTCCATACTGTTCTATGGGAGTTTCCAGTACAGGGGAGCGCTGTGTTCTCCATTCTGTTCTATGGGAGTTCCCAGTACAGGGGAGCGCTGTGTTCTCCATTATGTTCTATGGGAGTTCCCAGTACAGGGGAGCGCTGTGTTCTCCATTCTGTTCTATGGGAGTTCCCAGTACAGAGGAGCGCTGTGTTCTCCATTCTGTTCTATAGGAGTTCCCAGTACAGGGGAGCGGAATGTTTGGCCGTTCTCAGAGCTCCTATAGAACAGAATGGAGAGTCGTGCAGAACTTTCAGTGGCCTGTTCAGAGTACAGCTGAGCACACTTAATCGGCTGTAGACAAATCTCTGTTAGAAGTGAGCACTTGAGTGGCAGTCTCACTGTTCTCAGCCACAGCACAAGGCTGCGCAATCCTATCTCCCCAGATGGAAATATATCTTTCCCAGGATGTGTCTCTCAGTGTCATTCCCTACTTTGTGACAAACAAGCCTTTTCCATTCCCACAAGTCACTACATCCATTCTGTGATGGGATCTGACGTCACCAAACGAGGTTTTGATATTCCCACGAAATGTAATCATTTTTCTCTGCATCATCTGGAAAGCACAACTATATGAGCGGCGCCCAGTAATATAAGATGGCTGCTTGTCCTGGAGCTGCGTGACTGGCAGCCCCATATGTAACGGTGCAGACATGGATTCTGCCATTGATGCCCCCGCCCGCTTGTTGCTGATGTCCTTTCAAGATGTGCAACATTCATGGTGGCTGACGTCAGCTTGACACTTGTTGCTGAGATTAGCCTCCCCGCCATGTGATACTCTATATATTACGCTTGTTTACATCCACGCTCGGCCCTCGCACCTGTTTCCCTCTCACTCATGCCCTATTCCGCTGTGTTGGCGCGATTACCCGGCTCATACCGGCTGGTGTCAGCTCACACCATCACTCTTACAGCAACACAACCCCAAGGCCCCTTAGATGGACCATTTGCACCCAGGCAGCCATTTTGCGTGTCTGTGCCTAGTACGACCTGTCCTTGTTTCTGGGAACATGTTACGTGAAGAATTGTGAATCCAATAGTCAAGTGCAGGTGGCCAATAAACAGTATGGAGGTGGCCAGTTTAGTGGCTTATCATGGAGAACTGATTATGGGACAGGTTCACACAGCTTCATCCTTATGAAGTGCAGAGTGAATTCTTGGGAGTCACCAGATGAGTTAATTATTGGAGATTACTTCTTGGGGCCACCAGTGGAGATGATTCTTGAGGCCACCAGTGGATAAGATTCTTGGGGCCACCAGTGGAGTTGATTCTTGGTTCCCACCAGTGGAGTTGATTCATGGTTCCCACCAGTGGAATTGATTCTTAGGGCCCACCAGTGGAATTGATTCTTAGGGCCCACCAGTGGAGTTGATTCTTGGGCTCCACCAGTGGAGAAGATTCTTAAGGCCACCAGTGGAGAAGATTCTTGTGGCCACTAGTGGAGATGATTCTTGGGGCCCACCAGTGGAGTTGATTCTTGGGGCCACCAGTGCAGTTGATTCTTTTGGTCCACCAGTGGAGAAGATTGTTGTAGCCACCAGTGGAGATGATTCTTGGTGCCACCAGTGGAGATGATTCTTGGGGCCCACCAGTGGAGATGGTTCTTGGGGCCCACCAGTGGAGTTGATTCTTGAGGCCACCAGTGCAGTTGATTCTTGGGGCCACCAGTGGAGTTGATTCTTGAGGCCACCAGTGGAACTGATCCTTGGATCCCACCAGCGAATTGATTCTTGGGGCCACCAGTGGAGTTGATTCTTGGGCCCACCAGTGGAGTTGATTCCTGGGGCCCACCAGTGGAGTTGATTCCTGGGGCCCACCAGTGGAGTTGATTCCTGGGGTCCTTCAGTGGATTTGATTCTTGGGGCCCAACAGTGGAGTTGATTCCTGGGCCACCAGTGGAGTTGATTCCTGGGACCACCAGTGGAGTTGATTCTGGGGCCCCCCAAAGTGAGTTGATTCCTGGGGCCCACCAGTGGAGTTGATTCTTGGGTCCCACCAGTGGAGTTGATTCCTGGGGCCCCCCAGTGGAGTTGATTCCTGGGGTCCCCAGTGGAGTTGATTCTTGAGGCCACCAGTGCACTTGATTCCTGGGGCCCACCAGTGGAGTTGATTCTTGAGGCCACCAGTGCACTTGATTCTTTGGGCCACCAGTGGAGTTGATTCTTGAGGCCACCAGTGCACTTGATTCTTGGGGCCACCAGTGGAGTTGATTCTTGAGGCCACCAGTGGAACTGATTCTTGGATCCCACCAGCGAATTGATTCTTGGGGCCCACCAATGAATTTGATTTTTGCGTTTTGGAACCCACTATTGAGAAGATTTTGGGGCTACAAATATTGATTCTTAGGACCCACCCAACATCTACTGTACACGACTGCACAGACTGTACTTGACTTTTGCATTCTGCTTCTGTCTCATCCTCTCTCCCTCATCAGAAAGGGTTTCATCTACCCCACTGTGGGCCTGTTCTCTGGACTGTGTGTTGCCTCCTGAAAAAGAAAGAGGATCTCTGTGTGTCTGAAGAACACTACTGAGACAATGCAAGTTTGGTGGAACAGTCTAACTAACAGGACCAAAAAGGGGATGGGTTTTGCATAAAGTAGCCATTTTCAGGGCTAAAATTTCAATGTTGTTAAATACTTACTACGCTGGCCTCCAAGCATGAAATAGAGTAAAAACAACAGAACCCAATTTATGAACCATATGAGACACAACCACATAGAAGGAAACAACCACATTCTCATCACTGTTGAGAACAAACAAACTGGCTGCCTCAATACAAGAGTTTTTTTTTTTTCAAGTTTTCACTAAATGGATCAACCACATTCTCACGACTATTGTTAAAGCCACAGTTATGGCCCCTGGCCCTCCAGCTGAGAGGCCCACATCAAACGCTTTCTTCTGGCCTTCAGCTGGTGACGGCTCCCAAGAGCCCTGTGCAAGAAATGTACGGAGCGACAGAACCTGACCCGCGTCATGGAGCCTTTCATATTCATCTCAGTCTTATGTGTGTAATTTCCAGCAGCTCTTACCGAAAGCTGTACAAAGACGGATTCAGAGGGCTTTCTATGAAGAAACTTAAAAATCCTAAATCTTTTGAAATTTTTGACTGAAGATGTGAAGATTGTTATAATGACGTGATGCATGTGGAACTTAAAACACATCTGGTCCAGGAGAATAAAGTTTGGTTTGAAGCAATAGGGGGGCTAATATTTTGTACATTTATTTCTATTTTAGACCTTAATAAAGTCCCAAGCTCTTTGATAGGCCACAATGACACTATGCCCATGATGGTATCTCGAATAGATGGTGATCAACCCTCATAGTTACATGGTTTGATAGTCTTCAAAGATGGCATCTCAAATATTTGACGATCAGTCCTTCTAGTCACATGATTTGATAGGCCTCAAAGACAACATACGAATATATGGCGATCAACCCTCATAGTCACATGGTTTGATAGTCTTTAAAGATGGTATCTCAAATACTTGGCGATAAGTCCTTATAGTCACATGATTTGATAGGCCTCAAAGATAAGATAACCATGATGGTATCTCGAATATATGGCGATCAACCCTCATAGTCACATGGCTG
Source organism: Phyllomedusa bahiana (assembly GCA_025379985.1). NCBI lineage: Eukaryota > Metazoa > Chordata > Amphibia > Anura > Hylidae > Phyllomedusa > Phyllomedusa bahiana. The sequence continues at coordinate 135,761 of JAODAL010004471.1, read as the reverse complement.
GACAGGCCTCAAAGACGTTATGCCCATAATGGTATCTCAAACATATTGTGATCGACCTTCATGGTCACATAGCCACATGTTTGATGGGTCGCAAAAGATGGTATCTTGAATATATGGCGATCAACCCTCATAGTCACATGGTTTGATAGGCCTCAAGGACACTATGCCCATGATGTTATCTTGAATAGATGGTGATCAACCCTCATAGTTACATGGTTTAATAGGACTCGAGGACAATATTCCCATAATGGTATCTCAAATATATGGTGATCAACTCTCATAGTCATGTGGTTTCATAGGCTTCTAAGACATTATGCCCATGATGGCATTTCAAACATATGGCGATCAATAACCATAGTTCTATAGTTTGATAGGGCTCAAGGACCATATGCACCTCATGGTATCTCAGGTACATGGCGATCAACTCTCAAAGTTACATGGTTTGATAAGTCTGAAAGACATTATGTCCATGATGGTATCTCAAATAGATCGCAATCAATCCTCATAGTAACATGGTTTGATAGGCCTTAATGGATGTTATGCCCATGATGGTATCTAGAATATATGGCGATCAACCCTCATAGTCACATGGTTTTATATGTCCATATGGCCCCATACTTCAACCTCCATAGGTCAAAGTGGTCATTTTGACCTTTATTATCACCTTGAAAGGCAACTGGACATCAGCTTATCAGCCAAGCCAGCAGTAGTCCGCTTATCTTCTCCGTGCCAATAATAGTCTTATCCCATACATGAGCCTTCTTTCCTCTTCTTCAGTCGAGAAGGTTCCAAGGTAGAAGTTTTGGAAGTCCAGCCATGTAAGCGAGAAACTAGCGGCTAGGGTTAATGTGATTCCAGCTAGGTAAACTAGACCACGCTCACGGACAACCTAATACCCTCAAAGGAATTGCCGTCTACTTTGTTCTGTACGACTTTCTGATCTTGATACAATCATTGCTCTCGATTTCTACATCTCATGTTTATTAAAATGAACCGAAACATTAGACTTGGCCACAGAAATCAAACTCATTTAGGGTCCTTAGCCTGCAGCAGACTGGCATTAAAGTGCCACTTAAGTTTATTTTCATTGAAGTCCAGCTCCCAGAGAAGAGACGGCTCCCTGAAGAAAAGCCGTCTCTTCCACTTGCCAATATCTTTCTCATTTGCTTTCCTTCCATGAATATATTCACACCTCCACAGAAACAACTGTTCCGTATTCATGCCGCTTGATGGGAACGATGATTGAAAAATAGAAGAGAATTAGATTGTGGTAGATGGAAGCAGGACATTGAGGCCGGGGGGAGATCGACTTGATTATTTTTTTCATGGACTTTGGATATTTGACCTATAAACTGGTTCCTGGCAGAATCTCATTCTCCTCTTTATTATTTAGACTCGGTTTTCTTATTTTATTTGCATTTTAAGATATCATCGGCTTGTTTCCTTGAAACATAAAAAATAAGGCTTTTAAGGTGTTAGTGCCTCAATGATAAGCGGCAATGGGGTGATGCTGGCACCATGTTTCACAAGGGGTAGAAAGAATTGGAAGGCTAGAATCTGACCTGTTCTTTCCCACAAGGTGTGGTGGATGTCGAAAAGGAGGCAAAGTGTAAGGAGACTGGTGGCAAAAAGTTGGTCACTCCCAGCAACCCTTTTTTATGACTCTAAACCATGGCCCAGCTGTCATGAAGCTCACCTTGAGGTTGACGAGAATCAATTGGGTTGTATCACCTAGAGGTACCACCTAGAGGTTGACGAGAATCAATTGGGTTGTATCACCTAGAAGTACCACCTAGAGGTTGACGAGTATCGATTGGGTTGTATCACCTAGAGGTACCACCTAGAGGTTGACGAGAATCGATTGGGTTGTATCACCTAGAGGTACCACCTAGAGGTTGACGAGAATCGATTGGGTTGTATCAGATTTGGAGTTGGGTTACACCAAGGAATGGAATCTACATGGTCCTCTTCTGTTCCCCCTTTCACCCAGGTTGGTAGTTTCTGATTGCAACAGCTTACAATACTTGGTGTGGTAGCGTAGGAGTAGACAAAATATGGTCACGCAGGCCAAAGATCAGAGGACGTAGAGTTCCGTTATCCCAGATAACCGGCGAGAGGACAGGGTGGGCAGCAGATATTGAGAAAGGTCAGGAAGCTCGCTTGGTCAAAACCAAAGAATGCCAATTTGTAAATCATCTTCCCAATTCACTCTAACTATCGTAATTGCTAGGGCAGCGGATGGCATGGAGTGCCCCTTTAAATAAGGATGAGAATACATTAGTGGAGGAACTCACTCTTTAAATGCACAAGGGCCAACATGCATATACACTTTTGGGCACATGAGTCAAACTCAAGCCCCTGGCCAAATCTGGGCCACCGCATCATTTTATGTGACCCTTTAGAGCTTAGGAAAGCTAAGCAGGGATGGACAATGTCTGGACACATGATGACCAGCTCTCCATTTTCCTAGAGAATGCAGATAGCACTTGGCATTGGTGGTAGTGCCAAGCAAAGGGAGTGGGCGCCATCTTGGATTTGGAGCTCTGGCACGAAACTCCACACTGCTCTGTTCAGCAACACGGGTGGTGACACAGCTCTGACAGCCCTAGGCAGGCACTCTAGCCACCCTCCAATGGATTTTGAGGGGGAATCATAATGCTGAAGCATTTAAAGGGGTTGTCTCACTACATTGATTCATCTTACCTCAGTTCCGTTTTCTTGGTTTAATTTTGAATTCATGGGTGTGTTTACTTGCTTCTACTTAGCTGCTATAGTAGACTGGTCTGTAGCTATAGCAACCAGTGTTGGCAGCCTATCATGGGAGATTGAACAGGTCTGTAGCTATAGCGACCAGTGCTAGCAGCCTATAAGGAGAGATGGAACAGGTCTGTAGCTATAGCAACCAGTGCTGGCAGCCTATCAGGAGAGATAGAACAGGTCTGTAGCTATAGCAACCTGTGGAGCTGATGAAGCCCATACAAGAGGGGATATCTAGGAATAGGTAGGACACTGTTGATGGACACATATTGCAAAGTGACTTGTTTTTACAAGCTCTTTAATATAGAGAGCAATCCTTATAGTGAGACAACCCCTTTAAAACCCCTGACATAAGCAAACAATATTTTTTTATTGGCCACTGTTCACATTCCAATATTTGAATGTCTATTTCTGGGATAACACGCATTGCCCCGATAGAGCTAGGAATGGCCACAAAACCTCTCCAAAACACCCACCTTTGAACATGTTTGCATACACCCGCTTGCTTTGAGGTCTGCAGTAGTTAAGAGTTATATTACTTAGCGTTTTATTCCCATGGGCATAATGATATTCGGTTCATCAAGACAATGGTCAACCCCAAGTGAAGCTGCCCAACAATCCGATGGGGGATGTTTACTAAGAAAGTCATTTATAGACCCCAGAACCTCTAAAAAGTGACTGGCCCTGAAGACTACCATGTCTCTCCAGGTAGGGTGTTAGCTCTATAGGGTGAAGGCCCCGAAACAGCCCCTCATATCTCAGCCTACTAGTCTGCTTTCTCCCAGAAGTAAGAGGGTTGTTGGAGTTAACTGCAGTCACCCCCGGCTCTGGATGTTCTGAGTGGAGTTCAGCTTGTCCACATTTAATCTTCTATAGTTTTTCTTCTTTTATGTTTTAATGGGATTGACAATCCAACCAGAACCTAATATCATGAAAGTCTTTCCCTCCGCACTCATACAGTAAAGTAGTAGGAGGGTGGAGGTGTCGTTCTCCCATAAGTCGGGTGTTTAGCAAATTAGTTCCTTCAAGCTTCATGAGTGTGTATGGATTTATTAAGATTTCTCCTGCTTTAAGTCTGGTAATAATTGCCGATTTTACTGTATGTTTGTAACATAAGTCAATTTCCTCATTCACTGGTTTTTCTATTACCGCCAGTCTTCTCCAGAAAGCATCAGAAATCACTTCAGAAGTTTCCGGTGAATCCATGTAATCCTGTGTCACATAACCGCCGGGAAGGAGAGACTTACCATGTATGAAACGCGTCAGAACATGTATATGGTTCCTGTCACGTACCGCCAATTATCGAGGATGAGTCTCCACTATCAAATTGTCCATGTGGAAGTCCATCCATCATTCAACCTAGCATCCATCATGTGTAAAACCCTACATATAATGCAGGGGTATACAAAATGATTTGCACTGAGGGCCACATCAGTATTATGATTGCCCTCAAAGAGCCTTTGGAGAGCCTTGTAGGGTGGCTAGAACCATCAGAGGTGTGCCACTGCCTCGGGGTACATAGAGCAGTATAGATGTGCTCTTGGAGCTCCGAATACAAGATGGCGCCTGCTCCCTCTTGTGATGAGACGACCTCTACCATTGCTCGCTACTTTCTCCAAGGAAAGGGAAGAGCTGGTCTTTGTGTCCAGATCTTGTCCATTCCTGCTTGCTTTGTCTAAGCTCCCGTTGGCCACAGCCCGAGAGCGTTGAGTTTGAGACACGTGATACTGTGTCAGACTGGGGTGTCTAGGGCCCACAGGTGGAGTTGACTCTAGGGGCCACCAGTTGAGCTTTCTCTGGGCCCACCGGAGGAGTTTATTTTAGGAGCCCACCCTACAGCTACTGTAAATAACTGTACATGCCTCCTATACTGTGCTTTTTGCCTCTTTTTCTCTGCTTTTTTGCCTCTTCTGAAGATGTCTAGGAAGTTAAAAAACAACTCCAGGTCCACCATACTCAAAGGCCCACTGGGGGTTTACCCTATTCACCTGTGGGCCAGTCCAAGCCTGCGTGATATCAGGTATGGAAAAGTTTACATGTAAGCAGCATAGAGGTGCACACCGGAGCTCTGAATGGAAGATGGTGCCCGCTACCTGTGCTGAGGACAACACCACTACCACTGTTGGCTGGTCAATCCTTGTTTGCTGTGTCTAAACCCTGGAGGGGGGGGGGGGGGACGACATAAAATTATGCATGTGACATAAGGTATGGAGAAGATTCCATATGTGCAGTGCACATTTAACCTAAATGAAACCTAGACATAGGTTCCTAGCAAAAATGGGGTGGTCTTCTGAAACGGCAATTATGTTCGCCCAACCCTGGGTATAGACAATTTCCATTCCTCTTGACCAACCTCCATTACGATCATGAGACCTTCTGTAGCAGCCTACGGCCCTTCAGTGGTAGCATTCTACAGGAGTGCAGTGTTGTGGTCTGCAATTAACTGACCCCCAGCTCAACTATAACCCTAAAATCACATCCAGTGGACAATCATTCTGTATACAATACCCTCCCAGATAACATGGAGCTGATGACACCACCAACATGACAACATGGTCATAAGCTAATGAACCCCCCAAGGCATCCTTCATGGAGTAATAACCTAATCCTGCTTAATATTTGATAGGTGCTGAACATCCTAGGGAAATACAGTGCTTAGTATGCAGGAAGTAACGCCTAATTGGAATTCGACCCTTCTGCTATCACATCATGTGATAAAATCCATTAATTGTATACAGAATATATAATCAAAGTAATCACAAGCCTGTGCATATAAAACAGAATTAATGGCGCTAAACCCTAGAGAAATAGTGTTTATAGGCGGAGTAATTACCAGTGGAAGCATAATTACATAATGAGATCTGTATATGTCAAGTGTCCGAGATTGTTAAATGTGGAGAAACCACCAGGAGATAATTAGTAGAATGTAAACTATTTTGTCACTATACAATCGTGCAACCTATCCCTCACCATAGGGGCAGTATCATAGTAGTTATATTCTTGTACATAGGGGGCAGTATTATAGTAGTTATATTCTTCTACATAGAGGGCAGTATTATAGTAATTATATTCTTGTACATGGGGGCAGTATTATAGTAGTCATATTCTTGTACATAGGGGGCAGTATTATGTTAGTTATATTCTTGTACATAGAGGACAGTATTATAGTAGTTATATTCTTGTACATAGCAATTATATTCTTGTACATGGGGGCAGTATTATAGTAGTTATATTCTTGTACATAGGAGACAGTATTATAGTAGCTATATTCTTGTACATAGGAGCAGTATTATAGTAGTTATATTCTTGTACATAGAGGACAGTATTATAGTAGTTATATTCTTGTACATAGGAGGTAGTATTATAGTAGTTATATTCTTGTACATAGGAGGTAGTATTATAGTAGTTATATTCTTGTACATATGAGCAGTATTATAGTACTGTAGTTACTTTAATTATTTACTTTCATTTTCACCAAAAAAAAGCAGTACATAACACCAACCTTTACTCATCCCATAGTCTTTGGTCAAGTGTACATGAAATTTGCAATTCGTATATCATAGTTATTACTATTGTATCACTTAGTGGTGACATTCTCTGTTTTACGTAAATGATGGTTGCGATGATTCCACCACTACTACTTAAATCCCTTCCATTCGGAGCCTAATCTCCCATGAAGACCAGACTTTGCATGAAGGGGTAGGGATCTAGCTGGATAATCCAAATCCCTGCTCCTAGTATACCACCCTATTAAGTCCAGTCATTTAACAGATGACATCAGACATTTATCTTTTTTCTTTCTTTTTTTATTTTATTTTTTTACAAATTTTACATTCACTGTCTTTATAAAAATGCAGATGATGTCAGTCAATACAGAGGGACAACAAGTTATTCAGTCCACAGAGATGGACCATCATACGTTTATAATAAGAGGTGAAGGGTGCTTGTGTGTAAGGGTGAAAAGTCAGGAACCTGCCACAGACATGAACCTTTGTGATCTAAGGTAGCTTAAAGGGATTGTTCAGGAATCCTCCATCGCCCATTTGGGATGTGGAGTCGTTGCTGAGGCAGACATCCAACACTCAAAAAGCACTGTTCACGGGTCCCGAAAATTAGAATAAGAACCATACCTGCACCCATAGGTGGTGTCACATGATTGCTTGGTAACTGTGGTACCCAAAAGTGAACAGTGTTGCTCCACCCCAGACGTTAAATCGGGCAGGGCAACGTTTCTGGACAACTCCTTTAATCTTTCTTCTAATTGGAGGACGCCTTGCAGGGTGCTACCATCTTTAGCTTTAGTCATGTGCTCAAAAACATTACTGTTTTTGGAACAAGCATTAGGAAAACAATTGGATAGCAACCCGATAAAGATAAAAAAATCTGTTTAGCTGGAATCATCCACAAAATGGCGGCCACCACTGGTTCGCTTAGGAGATATCTTCTGCCACTGGGTCAACTTACTAGATGGCTGCTTCGGCTTTAAGCAGGTACATGGTCGATTTGGAGTAGATCTTGAAGGATGCACATAGAAGTAGCGTTAGGTCCAGTGCCGGTGCTCGGGGCCCACCGGAAGTTCCCCAATGAGCTAGTCCAAGCCTGGGCCCAGTGCCAGTGCTTGGGGCCCACCCAATGAGCCAGTCCGAGCCTGCGCCACTGATTTTGCGGCAGCAATCTTTTTATCAGGAGCACAGGCCCGAAATAAAAAGAAGCCTCAGGACGCCCCTGGTGAAGTCACGGGAATTTTTTTCATTATCAAATGTCTCTCGGCCTCCAATACAGGACAACTTAAACCCCAATCACACGGCAGTAGGAAAAAGTCTCCAAATAATTCACAACCTGATTACTGTTCTGATTTAGATTAAGTTTACATGTTTTTAGAGTAATTCTATTGCATTTTTTTGCTTAACTTATTATTGCTGCTATTGTAAAAAAAAATAAAATAAACTAATCCCAAAATGTTGTGGTGGCCAAAGCTGGAGCGTGAAGGGGTCGTCTCATGAACACAACTATGTGCTCACAGAACTGTAAGAGCGACACTGGTGGGCTACATATTCGGCCATTCATTTGAATGACTGGCATGTAATACTACATTTCCCTTGCAGGATTGTACGGCCTGAGGCAGATTTCCCCTGATGATCACAACTAATCAGTGGGGGTTAGAGGCGCCAAAGTGAGGCATGAAGACAATCGCCTTAAGCTCCCGACCCTTCTGCCTACTCCTCGTTCTGGTCCTGCTGTGCCCAGCCAACTAAATCTGGAAAAATTTCCATAAAAATGATTGGCAGTGATTTCTTTTTTTTACAGAAATTTTAATATATTTATGGCTTTGGCTGTTTCTGCAGGAAAGTGTCCATGTTTTTCTATTTCTGTAGAAGACATTGGGCCACATGTATGAACCTGTTTAGGTCTAAAACTCACCTTTTTGCCCATAGGTTACTATGGGCAAAAAGGTGAGTTTTAGACCTAAACAGGTTCATACATGTGTCCCAATGTGTTGGGTTGCCACTTTTTTTTTTTGATAAGCTCAAAAGGGTTCGTGTATGTTCACATGATGTCATTTTATACTTCTTTTGGCTTTAGACAATGTTATATGCAACTTTCATTGTCTCCAAAGTAAAATACACGCTGTCATGCACACGACTCGTATTTCACAAACGGAATTGTGGCGCGTATTTTGGGATGATTTTACTTGCGGATATTTAAAGGGGTTGTCTCACTACAGGGATCGCTGCTTTTTATGTTAAAGATCTTGCAAAAACAAGTCACTTTGCAATATGTGTCCATTAACAGTGTCCTACCTATCCCCTCTTGTATGGGCTGCATCAGCTCCTCAGGTCGCTATAGCTACAGACCTGTTCAATCTCTCATGATAGGCTGCCAGCACTGGTTGCTATAGCTACAGACCTGTTCAATCTCTCATGATAGGCTGCCAGCACTGGTTGCTATAGCTACAGACCTGTTCAGTCTCTCCTGATAGGCTGCCAGTACTGGTCGCTATAGATACAGAACTGGCTTCTACTGCAGCCTAGTTGAAGCCAATAAACACGCCCCTCAATTCAAAGTCAAACCAACAAAACAGGACTGAGGTAAGATGAATCAATGTAGTGAGACAACCCCTTTAAGTGCTTTGTCAATTAAAGTAAAATCCCATAGAAATACTGGTGGAGCGTATTTTCGGGGCTTAAATGCCACAAAATACACTCCACACTGCAAAAAATACACTACAAAATACGCCTTTAAAAAATTTTAAATATCAAAAGGACGTCGTGTGAACATACCCTTACATAAGAAAGATCATTATGGAGCCCCCTCTACTGGTTCCCATCTGGTTCCCATCCCATCATGGACTTGAGTTCTTGTTTCCTTCTTTACAGCTGTATAGCTGTGGCCCCCTTTATTTTGGTGCAGAAGAGGGGAACCATATACAAGTTTGTACGAGCTAAGAAGAAGCTGAATAGGGTTCTGTCCTATTGTTGCCCCTAAGGTTTACATGGCCTCAGAGCCGTTTTAACAGAATTATGGGCCCTTGGGCATAGCACTGCTGTGGGCTCTGCCAATCACACTACACCATGCCTCGAGTCCCCCACCTTCTTAAGCACAGCCATATTATCACGCCACTTGTCTTGACACCGGCAGCCTACAAGACTATTTTGCAGGGCAGGGAGCCTTTGGTTCCCTTCTCCACCTTGGTTTTTAACTGTTTGCACATCCTAAAAACACACAAATAGTTAAATAAGCCAAGGGATCCAGGGTATGTGTCTTGTATTCCCGGTACAAGTTTACCCCACCTGGGGTCCCTATACTTGTGGTGCCCCCGGGCAACTGCCTAGTATGCCCAATGGAAAAGATGGCCCTGCATGGCCTTATCATCATTGGAGACCTTTACATGAAGGTTTGTTTATGGCCGACACTGTGAATGGGTAACCAACTAGACCACTGATGGAAAATTACGTTTTCTGGCCAAAACATGAGAAAACAAAAAAAAAGTAAGGGAATCGGGAAACCATCAGGACACCCCGGCACCCAAAGTCCTGAACTTATCTGTATAGAAAGAATTTTCCGACAGTGTCAAGTGGAGATTTGCGACACTCCCCCCAAAAAAAAGCACCCTTAGCAAAAAAAATGATAACCACTCCGTGACAAAAATAAATACAGACTCGTGTTGCTACAATCGCACTGTTCATAATACTAGATTGAAATAAGGCACACATGTACACAGACTATCCATTGACCTAACTGGATTCAAACAAAGGCAGAGCCGGAAGGCCAAGAACCCCCTTCTCTCTTGATTAGGAACTTGACGTCTTGGCCAACTCCGTCTGGACGCTCGTCAAAAGAGGCAACGGGTTGGAGCCCCATTCAATTTGAGCACACAGTGCTTATATCTTGGCTGGCATACATCACCCTGATTGTGAATATATATATATCTCTCTTGTACAGTAAGTCACTGGGGAATTCAGGACAGCCGAGACGAGACAGTTGACTTGCGATACTGATATGGTGAGAGGATCATAATGCGGTGGGCCACCATTGTTATCTAATCTTAATAATCGGATGTGTCACATTATAGCCTGGCTCAGGCACCAACATCTATTCTCCAATACTTCAAATTTTTTTTTCTATACATTTTCAGTAATATTAATATAGAGTGAGTTCTTGCCCCTACACGGTAGGGTATTAAACCTCCTTTTATTGGGAGTTAGGTTGTGAAATATATATATATATATTTATATATATACACATGGAGGTATATATACATTAATTTACATTTGATCTATTCGTCTTGAGGGATCCGTTCACTATTACCACCTGCACCCAAGAAATTTATGACGGATTATTCCATGTTCCTCATTAGTGGTATTTTACGGCTCAGGGACACAGGTAAAGTCCATCGAATCGATCCGTCGCGTCATATGATCTGTGATGTTCCTCCATTGGCCGTCCCATCTAATACTGTCTAATAATGGTCACACTCTCTGGTCTACTGTTCTTCGGACCACCCAAAGGTCGTTGGACGTCAACATAGGTCAACAGATCATGCTTCCGAGAAGAGGAAAACAATGTAGCTAGGTAGAATACTTAAAAAATGAACAGCAGATGTCTACCACCCTACAGAGTCCCACCATGGCCTCGGGTTGGGCCGTTTACGGGGGGTGTTGGTGGCTTAGTCCATCACTTATCTTCTCAGCGCTCTCCAGTCCTTTCACACATCATTCCGGTTTGCTGGAGATGACTTGACATTAGATGTTTTTGAAGCACTCTTTTAGAGTTTTAGAACACCAAGGCAAATTTCATAGCATCTGTTTTCACATTTTAGAAGTTCAGAGGTATCCTCTGTTTGGTTCAACTTCCACACGTGAACATTAATACTTAAACTGGTTCCCATCCTTTACCGGGGAAGATGGCAGGAACATAGGGTTGGAGGACAGCTCCGGTCTCAAGGACAGGGTCCTTTTGACCATACTCCTCTGCATTGGGGTTTGCTCTGTGTAACTATGCTGCCGAGATAGAAAAACACTGTGGCTATCCATGGGCACCGGGGTGCCTGTCGAATGCATCCTTGTGAGAAGAGGAGGTGGGTGTTGTCTGCTACTTTGTCCTAGGCTATGCTGCCTCGAAACCAATGGCCCTCCTGGACCTATGTTCATGAGTTTGTGTCCGGAGGATAACGAATGTCTCTGGGATGGGTGTCTGGACTGTTTTTCCAAGCATGATTGAGGAGTCACATCTGGTGGGATGTCCAGTCTCCTGGGCAGACTGTCTCGTGGAAGCGTTGAGGAGCTATAGTATGGAGCACTTTCAGTATCAGGAATTTGGGGCTGTACTCTGTTCATAAAAGATACGGGCGAATGTGGGCTGACAGCTTGTGGACTTAGAGCCATCATACCTGACATTTTTCTAGGTGACCCACCACCTTCCGGAAGGTGTTTGAGAAGTTCGTCAAGAGTGGTCACCTCACCACCTTTAGGAAGATAACACTGTGAATGACGGATCAAAGCCCTTTCAGAGTTGGGTATCTTCTTATCATCTGCATAGCTGGAAAGTGGTTGGTCGTATCCGTGCATGCTGCTTGGTAGGACCACTGTGCTAGGAAACTGGAATACCTGCGAGTTTGAGACAGGGAAATGAAACACTGGGCTCTTGCCCTGGATCTCTTTAGCGTTATTACAGTTCTGGTTTCTTTCCCATTGGTTCTTGAAGGCTTTGAGGTTCTTCATTGGCAGTTCCGTAGTAGATTCTGGGGTGGGAAGACCCTGGAGTTCTGGATGGTCCTTGCCTCCGGCTGTGGCAGTCTCAGCCGGCTGCTCCTTCTCTCCATGAAGGAGAGTTGTATAGAGCTTTGGGGAAGTTGCCTCCATCATCCCTTCCTTGGACTGACTGTCGAGAAGGCCGTTCATCTTTGCCAGACTTCTCAGGGAGAGCGGCCTTTGAAGATTGGATTCCGGGTCCTTAGCATTGTGCTTATTTTTCTGAAACATATGGTTGCAGTAGCAAGACACAAATAGACCAGAGAAGATGGCTCCTATCACGAAGGCGACAAAGACGCATCCAATAAGGAAGGTGAAGTGCACGGTCTTGGTGGAATCTTTTCCCGTCACTTCCTGATGTTTACCTTCAAGGAAGAGGAGAAATAAATCAGTGACCCAAAAAGCCTATTTATTTCTGTAGACAACAGAAGAAATACCTTTCATTATGGATTTACTCTACTATATCGACCCCCCGGCTGTGATTTACGACATCATCAATCCTAAACTGTGTCATTGTTTGATGTATTGTCAGCTGATCGAAGAGCAAATCTGTGAAGGTCACGAATGTACAAAGTGGTGGCTCTCTGGGCTGTAGAAGGTCCTGTTTGGAGGATTCATAAACCCTAAGATTTAGGAATAGACCATGGTCACTCAGCTCAAAAGAATCAGTTCACTGCCTAGGCCCTTTATCAAAATATTCAGAGCTGGCCTTAGGTGTCATAAACGGTGCATCTTCCACCCCTGCTGAAGGGGGCATCACACGTGGCCTGTTAATTGAGGATTGTAACGAGCATAAATCCTAATATTTATTGCATAGCGGTGTGCTTTACACATTGTAAAGCAAAGTTATTCCATTATTTCATGTATGGAGTTGTTACTTGATCACGGAAGGTTAATTTTTTTAGCATTTTATGGCGGTAGTTACCTATTTTGCTTTCCATTAATGTATGGCGTCGTTATTTGGTCACCACACTACATGGCACTTCTATTTGGGCACTACTATATGGTGGGGGTGCCCACAGAGTGTACCGCACAGGGCCCCGACCTGTGTTTTAAGTCTTGTTGTCATCTTCCAACCACATGCCCCGCCAGCTACACCCCTGCTTAGTAAAAATTGCCCCTTCAAACTTAAGGCTTTTAAGTTTCTGTACAGAGCAAACATTTTCAGTCAGGTTTTGACCTGGATATGGATTTTCAAGTCACTCAAAAACCGACTATAAACCATCCCTCAATGGAAAATCTAAGATACTGTCGACATGATTTTCTTGAGGTTGGATTTTAAAAACCACCATTTTTACGAAAAAACCTTAATATTCTTGAGTATTTTAGGCAAAAAAAGCATCCCAAACATTTATATGTTGGATCCCAAAGACATGAATGGGACTCGTCTTCTGACTGTAAATCCAGCGAACAAATTACCTAAAATCCACATTGCAAACCGCGTCAAAATTGTCGTCGGACAAAGTGGTTTTAGGATTCAGAATCTGATCAGTATTTTGACAGGTGTCGCGTGGACGTAGCTATAAAGTTGCTCCCGTTTCTATATTTTTAGTTTTCAGATACTTTTAAAAAAAAAAAAATCCAGCCAAGACTCTGCACAAACTTTCAGTCAGAAAAACAAAACGTTGTTTATCGAGAAAAGCAGAAATCAAGTTTAAGATTCAGTTCAGGTAAAAATGCAAAAAACCCAAGAAAGAAACGAAAAAAAAAAATCTCCAAAAACCTCATTTGCTCCCTAGAGATCACTGCAGGACGGAAACACAAGAAACAGCAAAGGAGCAGCCAAGGGTCCAATTATCTGCAGAGCCACAGCTAAGGGTTTCCAAGCCGAAAATGATGAAGGGGACAGACGAGCCGAATGGGAAAAAAATTAAAATGTTAAAAAATGTGTTTGGTGGGGGGAATGGAACTTGGTGATAATTCAGGGATGAGAACTGCACCGAACCTGCACATCTTGAGATTTATGAGACTTAATTACTCTGTTAACCCTTTACCCCCAGAGAGGAAGGTGGCCATTTTGCTTCTCGAACCAGAATCTAAGAAAATCCTACCATTAATTCCTAACAATAATGAACAGTAGTGAAGTCTTTGGATTTATAGTCCACATACTGGACCTTATGTATGAAAGCTGTCTAGTAGTAATACTGTCTGTTGCCCAATGCAACCAAATATCCTAGTAAACCTTGCCATGTGCAAAGATTACTTAAAAGTGGCACCTGTCCTTTAGAGATATAGGGTGGCTCCTCAGTATGATCTCTGGTGGCTCCTCAGTATAATCTCCTCTGGTGGCCCTCAGTATAATCTCCTCTGGTGGATCCTCAGTATAATCTCCTCTGGTGGCCCTCAGTATAATCTCCTCTGGTGGCCCTCAGTATAATCTCCTCTGGTGGATCCTCAGTATAATCTCCTCTGGTGGATCCTCAGTATAATCTCCTCTGGTGGCCCTCAGTATAATCTCCTCTGGTGGCTCCTCAGTATAATCTCCTCTGGTGGATCCTCAGTATAATCTCCTCTGGTGGCCCTCAGTATAATCTCCTCTGGTGGACCCTCAGTATAATCTCCTCTGGTGGCCCCTCAGTATAATCTCCTCTGGTGGACCCTCAGTATAATCTCCTCTGGTGGAGCCTCAGTATAATCTCCTCTGGTGGATCCTCAGTATAATCTCCTCTGGTGGATCCTCAGTATAATCTCCTCTGGTGGATCCTCAGTATAATCTCCTCTGGTGGCCCCTCAGTATAATCTCCTCTGGTGGATCCTCAGTATAATCTCCTCTGGTGGATCCTCAGTATAATCTCCTCTGGTGGATCCTCAGTATAATCTCCTCTGGTGGATCCTCAGTATAATCTCCTCTGGTGGATCCTCAGTATAATCTCCTCTGGTGGCTCCTCAGTATAATCTCCTCTGGTGGCCCTCAGTATAATCTCCTCTGGTGGATCCTCAGTATAATCTCCTCTGGTGGCCCTCAGTATAATCTCCTCTGGTGGCCCTCAGTATAATCTCCTCTGGTGACCCTCAGTATAATCTCCTCTGGTGGCCCTCAGTATAATCTCCTCTGGTGGCCCTCAGTATAATCTCCTCTGGTGGCCCTCAGTATAATCTCCTCTGGTGGCCCTCAGTATAATCTCCTCTGGTGGCCCTCAGTATAATCTCCTCTGGTGGCCCTCAGTATAATCTCCTCTGGTGGATCCTCAGTATAATCTCCTCTGGTGGATCCTCAGTATAATCTCCTCTGGTGGTCCTCAGTATAATCTCCTCTGGTGGACCCTCAGTATAATCTCCTCTGGTGGATCCTCAGTATAATCTCCTCTGGTGGATCCTCAGTATAATCTCCTCTGGTGGATCCTCAGTATAATCTCCTCTGGTGGATCCTCAGTATAATCTCCTCTGGTGGATCCTCAGTATAATCTCCTCTGGTGACCCTCAGTATAATCTCCTCTGGTGGATCCTCAGTATAATCTCCTCTGGTGGATCCTCAGTATAATCTCCTCTGGTGGACCCTCAGTATAATCTCCTCTGGTGGCCCCTCAGTATAATCTCCTCTGGTGGCCCTCAGTATAATCTCCTCTGGTGGATCCTCAGTATAATCTCCTCTGGTGGCCCTCAGTATAATCTCCTCTGGTGGCTCCTCAGTATAATCTCCTCTGGTGGCCCCTCAGTATAATCTCCTCTGGTGGATCCTCAGTATAATCTCCTCTGGTGGATCCTCAGTATAATCTCCTCTGGTGGCTCCTCAGTATAATCTCTGGTGGATCCTCAGTATAATCTCCTCTGGTGGATCCTCAGTATAATCTCCTCTGGTGGCTCCTCAGTATAATCTCCTCTGGTGGCCCTCAGTATAATCTCTGGTGGGCCCTCAATCCAAGACTGATTACTGCCCACTGTATGGCAAGGTTTTTGGCTACAGGCATAAGGGCCCAAATGTAATCCCAGCCCCAAAGCCCCTTATTGCTCTTGCATATTGCATTCGTTCTTTCATGTGGATCAGGATGGCTAAATATTTCTTTGAGTGACTACTTTTATTGAGTCTCGTAAACTAATAATCTGAGTCCATTCTTCTCGGGGACCTGAGGGTTCTTTGAAGATCTCCTCTAAAGCTGTGTTTTTTTATTTGTAGCGCCTTGACACGCCGCTTGCATTCGCCGCTTTTTCTCTATCTCTTGTATCTGACTCGTGTCGCAAAGAGACCAAAGAAATTTTTCCAGTAGAAGCCGCAACAAGACATCAAGGAGCTCGGAAAATCTATGCATGGTGCTATTCAAAGCCCCGAAAAAAAATGCTGGAGTCTCCGTCATTGTTATGTTTGCTAATGTACCCAGTCTTCATCCCTAAAGACTGCCTGGCAGGAGCCGAGCCCTGGGGCCCCGAGACGACTTCATTCAGACCTGCGAAAGCCGAGCGCTCTTAATGCAATGAAAGGTAAGAGCCAATCAAACCGGAGCGTGCTCAGCTGCCGAAAGGTAATGAGCTCTCTCCTTCAAAGCCACGACAGCGGGTAGGACAATCACATAAACTAATATACCGCTATAATAATTACACACTGACTCCTCCATGGATGGCAGCAGGCTCCCTCTAATCTTTCCACACTCTGAATTTTTAAATTTTTTTTAGTTTTTTTTGAAAGCTTTCGACATTGTTGGAATAATTTCCTCTTCGGAAAGTGTCGGAAATTGCATTTTCCCTGTATCGTATTCTCAAATCAATTATTTTAACCCAATTCGTGCTGAGGTGAGGAGCCTTCCGGGGGACGGAGAGAAGGCAGATAATTATTTCTCAAGTTCAAGATCTACGAATTGGCAATTTTTACAGGGTTTTTTTTGCCATTTTTGCTGGAGATTGATGCATTTCGGAGTCGGAGGCTAGCATCTCTGGGGCAGGTATAAATAGACTTGGTTTATATTTACTTTGCTGTCAGCAGGAAAGGCGGTTGACGTTTAGTCGGGGGAGATGGGGAATTTTTGTCGTTTCTGCAAAAAAATTTCTAAATTGTCACCGTTCATGTTAAGTGTCTTGTTATTCGTATACGTACAAAGGATGGAAGGTTAAAGGCTTTCTCAGTTGTCCCTTTTGCCTGGTCCTGGAAGGAATTACACTTAAAGGGGTATTCCCATTTCATTGAATAGCTTTAGACATGTAGACAAAGGTAAATAAAGACTATTATCAAATACATTGCTGTTCTGATTTTGCTTCATTTCAGAGTTAGAGCAGTTTTTATCTCCTGCTGGTTTACAAAAGGCTTCATAGGCTGCTGGCCACAAGTCTCTGCACTAGCAATGACTGGGATAGTGATGTGTCTTCCTACTGTGTCTTATCAGCAGCACAGGAATTTGTCTTTCTTACTGAGAAATCTTTAGAGCTCTGTAGTCTTCTGTCCTGCTGTTTAAGCCCCATATCAGCAATGCCCCCTACCATGCTTAGCTAGGAATAGTAAAGCTGAAATGTCAAACGGCTGTAAAAGTGCCCACAGCCTGAACAGGAAGTGGGAACATGAAGATGTAGAGCTGCCCACAGTCTGAACTCGAAGTGGGAGCCTGAACCTGTAGAACTGCCATCAGCCTGAACAGGAAGTGGGAGTCTGAAGCTGTAGAACTGCCCACAGCCTGAACAGGAAGTGGGAGCCTGAACCTGTAGAACTGCCATCAGCCTGAACAGGAAGTGGGAGCCTGAAGCTGTAGAACCGCCCACAGCCTGGACAGGAAGTGGGAGCCTGAACCTGTAGAACCGCAGACATCCTGAACAGGAAGTGGGAGCCTGAAGTTGTAGAGCTGCCCACAGCCTAAGCAGGAAGTGGGAGCCTGAAGCTGTAGAACCGCAGATATCCTGAATAGGAAGTGGGAGCCTGACGCTGCAGGGCTGTGGAGTCGGCAAGCCGAAGCCCCGACTCCGACTCCTCAATTTCCCAAACCTCCGACTCCGACTCCCGACTCCTGACTCCGACTCCCTCATACACGGCGCATGTTTAAGTGATAACTTTACTGTAGTAAAATGGTAACATCAGGCTGTTTATCACCTTATGATACAATAATCAAGCTATTTAGGTAGAACAGACACTGACAAGCAAAAGGGTAACAATGTTTTGATCTTTTGAACACTTGTGGGTGGAGTTGAAGAAAAAGCTGTATTTGTATCCAAGTCCAGTCTGCACCAACACTGGGAATGTGGAGAAGAGACCTGGGATCAGATTTTGGTCAAGATATGCTTGAATCTGATTCAGAACCCAGAAGGAGTCAGGCAGAGCTGAAAACCAAAGGTGGATTTTCCAAATACTAACAAAATAAAACAAATTAATATTTTGAATTTTAGGCGCAAAACAGTAACAATGCAGTTACAGGAAAGAATCTGCAGAACTAAGCAGATGCTAAATACTTGCAAGTCAAATTTATGTATAAGATCGGTAAGATGACTGTATATAAAATTACAGTAGCCTCATGTACAAAGCTGTAGTGGATGGTGAGAGATGTAGCCTGAAAGTCACAAGTTCAAAACATTGTTACCATTTTGCTTGTCAGTGTAAAATATATTTATTGGATATGACTTTAGGACACAAAATTTTTTAAAATATGCAAAACACTGCAGGAACATTTGTGGAGTCTCTGAATTTGTTCTGAGAAATAGTATCGCCTCCATCAGATTCTGCATAGACGACCTCACACCTGATCTCATTATTTCCAGGCTAGAGAACGGCCTCTCTACACTAACTTGGGTTGGGGGCAAAGCGGTGACCACAGGGGCAACATCTCTAACAATGTCAGGGTATAAAGGAATTGCCTCAGCCACAGTCAGTTTTGATGAATGGTTAAACTTCTACTTCTTTGAAAACAGGTGAAAATTTTTGCTGAAATCTGTTTGCCCTGGGAGCGGAATCTTTTCCCCTGGGGGCAGCGCTTTGCCTGCTCCATGTCATCAATTACACTCCTCATGTGATGAGGCTGAAGATATGGGAGCAGCAGCACCGGCCGCACCCAATTCCTCTTGCTCTTTGCATCGAACTAACTGGACCAACTTATTATATATTTTGGGAGTCGGAGTCGGTCCCTTTTATGACGACTCCGACTCCTGCAAAATAGCCACCGACTCCGACTCCGACTCCACAGCCCTGGCGACACCACACTCATGTATGTGAGTGCAGGACTAGGGGACTTTGTATATTAGAGGGTGGCCGTGAGGTCGTCTCATTACATCTTGTTATTAGGAGGGTGGTTGTGACAACATCTGTCTCATAACCTGACCATCTTATAACCCTAGTAATAAAGAAGCTGGAGTGACAACATGATATGACGAGATCTACGAGCTCCTTGTACTCTCGGTAGATTCTTGACCACCAGAAGTGACACAGTATGGGTTGTCAGATGTCCACACACTGCCGGTCCAAAAACAGGACCTTGTCTGGACCAAGAAAAATTTGAATTTAGACGTTTTCTGGTAGACAACAGGACAAGACAACAGGACAAAGGTCCTATTGTCCAGGAGATCTCTAAGGATCTCCTACAAGAAGATCCTAAGAGGTCCTATTGTCTAGGAGATCTCAATGGATCTCCTACAATGAGATCCTTAGAGGTCCTATTGTCTAAGGATCTCCTACAAAAATCCTTAGAGGTCCTATTGTCTAAGGATCTCCTACAAAGATCCTTAGAGGTCCTATTGCCTAGGAGATCTCTAAGGATGTCCTACAAGGAGATCCTTAGAGATCGGTAAGATAAAATAGTGAATATAATGGGAGGATTCTTTGGTACTTTCTGATCTCCTGATAAAGAATACTATAGTCATTTTCTTTAAAGCATAAAATGGAGATAACTTATCAGTTTCTAAAAGTCAAAAGCTACTAGCGCCCCTGCACATATGCGACTTTATGACTCATTACTGGGTAATGTCGCTGATGTTCCTCAGGAAAGAAAAAAAGGAGATGAATTAGATAAACAAGACCTATCACAAACACAATGATCACATCTAATGAGAGCGTCGGAGTCTCATGCGCGGTTCATGCACTGTTTGCCATAAGCCCACTCACAGCCAGAGGACATCTAACCAGCAATGAATGGACAAAGCAGATGTTAGACCTTGCATTGCGGATGGGTGGAAGGGATATGGCTCGGGGAGGGTAGAGGATGTGGCACCTCGTTGGGTTGCAGCATCTACACATCTAAGCTAATTCAACTACCAAGAGCCTAGGGCTGCAAAGAATGAATACCCCTCTTACCCTGGGTTTTTAGATTGTGCCAGGCAGAACGTTGGTAGTAACCGTCTGATGTCACGCCTGGCGGGGCGTAGGGAGGCCCGCCGGGGTGCGTGACTTCCCCAGGGGCGGCCCCATTGGCAATGGTGATGTCACTGCTGGGCGGGACTTCCCCTTCATTACCAGAAATAAATAAAAAAACATAAAACATTGGCAATGGAAACATCATAAATAGTGGTGATTATGGTGCTTTTTTTTGGGGTGGGGGAAAGGGGTGGGGGGGTTTGGTTAATGTGACAACTACAAAACACCATTCAATGCGGCTCAAAATGGAAACGGCTAAGTAACCCAGTGTAAGAGGAGACAACTTTATCATCCATTTCCTAGAGGGACACTGAGCTCATTTAAAGGATTACTCCATAAAATGGTGCAAATGGGCTAAAGGTGATGTGCTTAATACTTGTCATCCAGGTGTTACACTTAATAATGAATGCGGTCAATATCGATCAGAGAAGAGGGCCGAAAAGTCGTCCGATCTCCGCCCACAAGCCACGCCCATTTTCCCTAACAGGCCTATCACATTGGGGTTTGCTCCACATTATGAAGTAAGGCTTTAGACATGTGCATGCAAACACATGGGCAGTGCAGGAACCTAATATGTATATGGCTCAACCATCATAATGGTCTTGACCTTGATGGGCAGTGCAAGAATCAAACACGTATATGGTTCCCCCATCACAATGGTCTCGACCTGGATGTACAGGGAAGTTATCTAACACATATATGGCTCCCCCATCACAGTGGTCTTGACCTTGATGTACAGGGCAGGTACCTAACACATATATGGCTCCCCCATCACACTGGTCTTGGCCTTGATGTACAGGACAGGTATATAACACATATATGGTTCCCCCAAAACAATGGTCTTGATGTACAGGGCAGGTATCTAACACATATATGGTTCCCCCATCACAATGGTCTTGGCCTTGATGTATAGGGCAGGTATCTAAAAAATATATGGCTCCCCCATCACAATGGTCTTGGCCTTGATGTACAGGGCAGGTATCTAACGCATATGGCTCCCTCATCATAATGGTCTGGACCTTGATTGCTCATCATATAGACCAGGCCTGCACAACATGTGGCCCACCAAAGGAACTCTGGTGGCCCATGAAGGGGAGGTGGCTTGTGTAAATTCCTCCCCAAAATGAGGGGTACCATCTGGGTGTGGGGGGTACGCTGGCATTCTTGACCACTCCGGACATTTGTAACCCCCACATCCTGCCAAGTTGTGCAGGTCTGATACAGACTATATATTCAATCATCCATATGTGTCATAGAATTGTGGCTCCCAGTAGTAGCTTCATTTCTAAAAAAAAAAATACTTGAAGGAGCAGGAGCCTAAAAATACAGGTTATATTTTTGAGAAACTTTTTTGGACAACTCAAAGCACAGCGATGACCGTGAGGGAGAAAAACTGTACAGGAATATAGGCGTTGGAGCGGCACTAGCTTGCTTCTATCACAAGGTGGCAGAAATGCTTTGATTTCCAAATGCAACAAAATGGAACATATGGGCATCAAATAATATCATATTCTTCATACTATTTGCTTTCGACTGATTTTTTTTTTCCATGTACAGAACAGAAAAACAAGAACAAATATTCTAATGCCTGAAAATCCTGTTACATTTTTTATCCTTTAAGTGTTCTTGTTCTACGTTTTAGATAAAATATCCGTCCAATATTTACATTTATATAGATTTTGTTTTCATCTACAGCAGCGGGTTCCCCTCACCCCGACCCCTATTTGTTCTCATTCAAGGAGAAAGCCTTGAAATTTAATTCCTAAGAACCTAATACTGGCAAATTTAAACAAGGAACTGCAATTCTATTATTTGCTGTTTTTAATTATTGTATATTTGTATGAATTATATATTTAGTTTTTTTGCATTTTATGTATATATTTTACATACGTCTTAAGAAAATCTATTGTTTTTGATTTATATATATATATATATATATATATATATATATATATATATATTATATTTTTTTTTTTTTTTTTTTTTTTAAGAAAATATATTGAAAAAATATTGAGACTACAACTTCGGTGAAATGTAACAAATTTAAAAGAAAAGAAACCAAAAAAACCCCAAGATGAAGATAATAAAAAGCAGATAGTAAAATGCTCTTCTGAATTAAAACTAAAGACTAGATTGAGATTTCTCAAAATATTGGATTAAATTCTCCTTCATTGGCAATCAATCACTTATTTTTCCCCAAATTATTTGATGCCAGTAATAAAATTATTATTTTACATTCTTTATGCTTCAATAACATCTTAATCTTTCTCTCAATTTTTAAGATAGACCCCATTTTTTGGGCTTTTCTGTAAAGAGCTCCTGTGTTTGATGCCTCGGGTTATACACCATAAGGATGGTATATGCAGTCTCTGGACTTTCTATATCTTCAATATATAAGTGTTTTTGTCCCAATCCTTAAAAGGCTGCAACCTGAACTTCTGTGTTACAGGTTGGCTCATAGCCGACCGTATTACAGAATGTTCTCACGACCACACTTCCATGTTACATTTTGGCTCATAGCTAGCTACTAGCTGACCGTGTTACAGAATGATGAGTGTGGCACTTGCAGACGTCCTCCCCATTCATTTCTATGGGAGAGAGATTGAGTTTACTCAGCTATATTTGGAACTTCCACAGAAATGAATATGGAGGACGGCCGCAAGCAACACATTCCTCATTCTGTAACACAGTTGAGTTTAAGCAGACCTATAACTCAGAAGTGTTACTGAATGAGGAGTGCGGTGCTTGCGGCCGTCCTTCCTATTCATTTCTATGGAAGTTAAAAATATAGCTGAGTAAACTCAATCTCTCTCCCATAGAAATGAATGGGCCACAAGCACCACACTCCTCATTCTGTAACACAGTTGGTTATGAGCTGACCTATAATGCAGAAGTGTTACAGAATGATGAGTGTGGCACTTGTGGCCGTCCTCCCCATTCATTTCTATGGGAGAGAGATTGCGTTTACTCAGCTATATTGGGAACTTCCATAGAAGCTGATCTATAATGCAGAAGTATTACAGAATGAGCAGTGTGACGCTTGTGGTTGTCCTCCCTATTGATTTCTATGGAAGTTCCAAATATAGCTGAGTACACTCGATCTCTCCCATAGAAATGAATGGGGAGGACAGACGCAAGCGACACACTCATCACTCTGTAACACAGACGACTATGCGCTGACCTATAACGAAGAAGTTTTACACACTGATGAGTGTGGAGCTTGTTGCCATCCTCCCTATTTATTTCTATGGAAGTCCCAAATATAGCTGAGCACACTAGGTCTCTCTCCCATAGAAATGAATGGGGATGACGGCCACAAGCGCCACACTCCTCATTCTGTAACAGTTCTGCGTTATAGGTCAGCTCATAGCCGACTGTGTAACAGAATGAGGAGTGTGGCGCTTGTGGATATCCTCCCCATTCATTTCTATGGGAGAGAGCGAGTGCGCTCAGCTATATTTGGAACTTCCATAGAAATGAATGGGGAGGACGTCTGTAAGTGCCACACTCATCATTCTGTAACACAGTCGGCTAGTAGCTAGCTATGAGCCAAAATGTAACATGGAAGTGTGGTTGCCAGAATATCCCTTTAAGTACATAGGAATCTTAAACATAAGGACAAAGAATAAAATAAAAAAAAATCTACATAAAAATAGTATAAAAAATTATAAAAAATCTGCACTTCCTTATGATACTAGAGATGAAGTCAATAATTACAGAATCGTCCCCTTTTTATGTTGCCGGGGGTTAAGATTGGCGTGTATTCTGGTTTAGTAAGTTTCCTGAGATGTGGCTGCTGCGTCTTCTCTCTCACTGTGTGTGTCACACTTCAGTAAATCTTTCCATTTGACAAACACCTTTCTCTAGAGTGACAAATCCCAGCTTAAAGCGAGTCGTCTTAAAGACACAAGATGGGACCTGCTGTTAAATTAATGATATGCCATCTCCTCTAATCCTCTTCTGCCGCCTCGTCTCTGTAATGCAGCGACGCGGCTCGCTCCAACCTCCACAATGAGCCCAAACTGCGGTGGGTTCACAAATTAATACTTGATCGCTTTGTAGGAAGCTAAAAAAATTTGTTAAAATCTAATTAAAATGTCTTTTTTTTTTTTCTTTTATATCCGACACTGTCCGTTCATTTCTCCTGAGCATTAATTTACACGGACAGGCGGTAATGGGCTGATAATGTTACAAATTTTAGTGGCGGTAATGAAGACGGCGAGAATGTCACATTAGAAGTGAATAAAAGGCTTCTCATTACGAGTTTTTGAGGAGAATGCCAAATATTGCAAGACTTGAAAAAAAAAATCCTTTGGCATTTAATCGTAGTGGTTAAAAAATTTTCTCTTCGTTTTTTCCATCAGCTTCTTTGAGATTTCATAATAAGCACATGAAATAATATTTTTGTCTTAGGTGAAATAATTTTCTACATTTTGTAATAATATTAATGAAAACGGACGGATTTCCACAGATAAGGTCCCAATCATTAAAAAAGGTCACTTTGTTTCGTGTGAACTCGTTTACAAATGTTTGTAAAATAATTCATAAAATTTTCCGGCTTTCCACAGATAAGGTTCCAATAATTAGAAAAGGTCATTTTGTTTTGAGTGAGATAATTTTCTAATTTTTGGAATAATATTAATGAAACAGACAGATTTCCACAGATAGGGTTCCAATAATCAAAAAGTCTTTTTGTTCTATGCGAAATAATTTACAAATTTTTGTAAAATTAATAACTTTTACGGTTTTGCACAGATAAGGTTCCCTTCATCATAAGGTCTTATTATTTTATTTGATATAATCTGCAATTTTTTTTTTTGCTAAATTATTAATAAAAATGTATGGATTTTCACCAATGAATATCCAATAATCAAAAAGTCTTGACCAATTTTGATGAGGCTTGATCTTTATTCATGGGGCCTGAGGTATCTTCTATGCTTATCTTTATGGCACATGAAATGATATTTTTTGTCTTATGTCACTAATTTTCTAATATTTGGAATAATATTAATGAAACGGACGGATTTTCACAGATAAGGTTCCAATGATTAAAAAAGGTAATTTTGTTTTGATTGAAATAATTTACAAATGTTTGTAAAATAATTCATAAAATTTTCCGGATTTCCACAGCCACGGTTCCAATAATCAAAAAGTCTTTTTGTTCTATGTGAAATAATTTACAATTTTTTTGTAAAATTAATAACATTTACGGTTTTGCACAGAGAAGGTTCGCTTAATCATAAGGTCTTATTATTTTATTTGAAATAATCTACAATTTTTTTTTTGCAAAATTATTAATAGAAATGTATGGATTTCCACAAATAAAGATCCAAAAATCAAAAAGTCTTAACCAGTTTTGATGAGGCTTGATCTTTATTCATGGACCCTCAGGTATCTGTTTGGCACATGAAATTATATTTTTTGTCTCATGTGAAATAATTTTCTAATTTTTGGAATAATATTACTGAAATGGACGGATTTCCACAGATAAGGTCCCAATAATTCAAAAAAGTAATTTTGTTTTGTGTGCAATAATTTACAAATGTTTGTAAAATATTTAAAAAATTTTATGGATTTCCACAGATACGGTTCCAATATACAAAAAGCCTTGACCAATTTTGATGAGGCTTGATCTTTATTCATGGACCCTGAAGTATCTTCTATACTTATCTCTATGGCGCCATATTGTCCTCTGGGTGGATACGTCCCAGGAACATAGAAAAATATTGGATTTCTTAAGATATCAAACGTATGCAGCAGAGGTAGAATATGGGTCCGACAGATTTCTACGGTCACTCTATTATGGATCCATGTACCATGGGTATGGAACACGGACGTGTTTGTGCGTCTTTGGACTTCTAAAAGAGTTGATGGGAAGACTGGTGTCTGGTATTAGTCTCTTTAATAAGAATCAGTCCCCACCACCCACCCAATTTAGTCAAATTTTTTTTAAAATTCATTGTCTTGTTTGCAGGCAAAATGATTGAATAGTCTCAGAAAGCAAAACATTTTCCTTTGCTTTCACCTTTTTTGGAAATCAACTTTTTGGATCCTATGTTTTGTCTAACATTCACAGCTGTAAAACCATGACCAGTC
Source organism: Phyllomedusa bahiana (assembly GCA_025379985.1). Classification (NCBI taxonomy): domain Eukaryota; kingdom Metazoa; phylum Chordata; class Amphibia; order Anura; family Hylidae; genus Phyllomedusa; species Phyllomedusa bahiana. Next base: position 109,403 of record JAODAL010004471.1, on the reverse strand, counting down.
TGACCAGACGCATTTTTGTTTCGGTGGTTTCATGCCCACATTATGTAACTGAGGTCATGATTTGGACTAACAGGAATTCTTATGATAGACCACGTGATCGATGTGAAGCAGACAGCGCTGGAAAGGATGGGAGATGGGAAGGAAAGGGTGACAGAAGGCTGGAGAAGAAAAGAACGTTACCATAAGAAGAGTCACCTTCTATGTCTGCACTTCCCGAGGCCGTGACGACATCTAGAATGAAAACAAAAAAATTGGTCAATTTAGAGATGAAAAAAGATCAATTAAAATGGGCAGAGATTAAAAACAATTTTGAAAAAATTTTTTATTTTTTTTCAAAGTGTTAAAATGTAAGATTAACTTTTCAAATCAGTGAAAAATGCTAAATTTAAAACAAACATTCTGTACAAATAAGAAAAGTAAAGATGGTTAAAACAAATAATATAATTTAGCGGTAAAAGGACATGGACATAATAAAAATGAAATCACAAGATGCACTCAGGCTCCGAGCCTCGTGGTTCATGCTCTCCTCCCAATATACAATAACAAACAGCAGCACAACATTTGTGGGTCTTATTAATGACGCGTTTCGCAGCTTTTGAGAGTCAGGAGCCGGTCAGGAACAATCGACCACTGTAGTGAACTCATGATCCACTCTCTGAGGTTACACAACACATCACAATCTTGTCTTCAGGGGCTAAGGCCAAGGCTACAATATGTCCTTTACAGAGTTGTTAGAAATAATGAGAACATTTTATCATTTGCCAGTTTTTTAATAAACAGGATCAAAGCCTCGGGAGATGGGGGTGTAGAGCTTCTGTCTATGGCTTAAGTCAAGTTTTGATTTTTATGTGCTACCTTATGGTTATTATTCTGAACCAAGGAATATGCAGGTAGTGGTACATTTGGTGTAGCTTTGGTCACCCACTGTAAAATCGGGGTGCCTGGGGCCCATGAGTGGAATTGGTTCTTGGGGCACACCAGTGGAGTTGATTCTTGGGGCCACCAATGGAGTTGATTCTTGGGGCCACCAGTGGAGATGATTCTTGGGGCCCCCGAAGGAGTTGATTCTTTGGGGCCCACCAGGGGAGTTGATTCTTGGGGCCCACCAGTGGAGTTGATTCTTGGGGGCCCACCAATGGAGATGATTCTTGGGGGCCCACCAATGGAGATGATTCTTGGGGGCCCACCAATGGAGATGATTATTAGGGGCCCACCAATGGAGATGATTCTTAGAGGCCCACCAATGGAGATGATTCTTAGGGGCCCACCAATGGAGATGACTCTTGGGGGCCCACCAATGGAGATGGTTCTTGGGGGCCCACCAATGGAGATGGTTCTTGGGGGCCCAACAGTAGAGTTGATTCTTAAGGCCCAACAGTGGAGTTGATTCAGGGCCCGCCAGTGGAGTTGATTCTTGGGGCCCACCAGTGGAGCTGATTCTTGGGGCCCATGAGTGGAGCTGATTCTTGAGGCCCACCAGTGGAGCTGATTCTCGGGGCCCCATCCGTGAAGTTGATTCTGGGGTCCTCAAGTTGAGTTGCTTCTGGGGGCCACCCTACAGCTACTGTACATTCATGCACATGACTCCTACTTTCTGCTTCTTGCCTTCTTCCTCTTTTTTTTTAACCTTTCTCCCTGAAAATCCCATCCCAGACCTAATATATCCAGGGGTCATTGGGGTTGCCCATGCTCCCCTGTTGTCACTGACATACCAAGTGGTGCCTGCTTAAAAACTAGACAATAATCTACATAATATTAATAGTGCCATTAGTGAAAAGCTTACTGTCTGTGACACCTACAAAAATGTTGGTCACAATTTGTTGCGGCCCTTTTACCCAATGCATAAAAATTTCTCTTTAAAGCCTTAACTTCTCCAAGTCCCCCCTTCTTTAAATGAACTCCACCTCATTTTAGATCCAAACTGATATCTTCCATGTGGTTTACTACAATATGTTCACATTTGTGTTGCGGACTCCTTTGCAGATTCCATCGTACAGCCTTATTTGTGATGTCTAAATTTTAGGTCATTGGTTTCCGTCCAGGACTTTTTGTTCCTGTCATCTGATGGATCTAACTACGCATTGTGGCTTTAAACAGAAATCAGGACATAAGTGTGAACACGGCCTTAAAATCATCTTCAGTTCAAGGAAAACCTCAATTCATGGACACCTATTCTATTATATATTCATTTGTATTAGATATGTCAGCCTATAGACAATGCACAAAATTCTTGATATCTATCAGAGGCAAAGAACAAACCTTCCACCACATTTTGGAGTTCTCCTTTAAGAACCCTATGATCTGATAGTCTACTCTATGCTAGAATAGAGTAGAATGAAAATGGTCGACACTAGAGAGCAGACAAAGCTCAAAGTAAGAAATGAATGTGGCAGTATGGAGGGGCAATAAATAAAAGTAATATCGGACCAGAGAACCATCACTACCGGTCGCCATTTGTCTTGTAAATGTCAGGACTCATAATGGGATCTTTACGTTCCGGCATGGTTTGGCCGTATAGATTGACTTTATTAATACAGAGTCTTGTAATGCGCCCAGAAGGCTTCCAACGTTGTGAAATACGAGATAGGAAATCAGGCTTGAGAGAATGAAATCCGTGAGTTAATATACAGGCAGCTTCATCCCATCTGCCTCGCCGTGCAGTCTGAGAAACCCAGTCATAGCGGCCTCCTGCCGAGACAGAATTATCTGTAGGACGCACATTTCACCACGGCCAAATCTATTCCTATAAAGCGCGGCTTTCATGTCCTGCAAATAATCTGCTGTTATGTCTCCTACAACCCCCATGAGTCCTTCTCATTACGACTGCCATATAAACTAGTATCTGAAAGGAAGTTCACCCAAACATGGTTAGAAGTGTCCTATTTGTGTGCGAGGTAGCTCCTTCATCAGGGTGAGCTTCAATATTTAGGTTCAATGCAACGTATCTAGAAGTCGGCTGCCAGGGGTCACCTTCTGTGTCCTGTAGTAATGTAGATGGTTGGTCTTGGTCTACGTCTAGCGGAAAGAAGGTTTCGCCATCATCACAGATGAGGATTTTTTACTGTAAGAGTAGTGACACTATGGAGCTCAGGGCAACAAGAAAATGTGATGGTGGTTCCATTGTACAAGTTCAAAAGGGGCTTTCTTGAAAAAAAATAATATTACAGGTGCTGAGAACTAGATTCTGGAGATGGAACGTTGATTCAGGAATTTATTGTGAGCGTGTGTTACATGAGGGGGCACCAATACAGTGTGTTACACCAACAGAGGATGTGTTATATGAGGGGCACCAATACAGTGTGTGTTACACCAACAGAGGGTGTGTTACATGAGGGGGCACCAATACAGTGTGTGATACACCAACAGAGGATGTGTTACATGAGGGGGCACCAATACAGTGTGTGTTACACCAACAGAGGATGTGTTACATGAGGGGCACCAATACAGTGTGTTACACCAACAGAGGATGTGTTACATTAGGGGGCACCAATACAGTGTGTGTTACACCAGAGGGTGTTTTACATGAGGGGGCACCAATACAGTGTGTGTTACACCAACAGAGGGTGTGTTATATGAGGGGGCACCAATACAGTGTGTGTTACACCAACAGAGGGTGTGTTACATGAGGGGGCACCAATACAGTGTGTGTTACACCAACAGAGGGTGTGTTACATGAGGGGGCACCAATACAGTGTGTGTTACACCGAGGTAAAGAACAGTGGTGTGTTACATAGAGGGGGGGCACCAATACAGTGTGTGTTACACCAGAGGGTGTTTTACATGAGGGGGCACCAATACAGTGTGTGTTACACCAACAGAGGGTGTGTTACATGAAGGGGCACCAATACAGTGTGTGCTACATCAGAGGGTGTGTTACATGAGGGGGCACCAGTACAGTGTGTTTACACCAACAGAGGGTGTGTTACATGAAGGGGCAACAATACAGTGTGTGTTACACCAAGAGGGTGTGTTACATGAGGGGGCACCAGTACAGTGTGTATTACACCAAGGGTGTTTTACATGAGGGGGCAACAATACAGTGTGTGTTACACCAGAGGGTGTTTTACATGAGGTGGCACCAATACAGTGTGTGTTACACCAACAGAGGATGTGTTACATGAGGGGGCACCAATACAGTGTGTGTTACACCAACAGAGAGTGTGTTACATGAGGGGCACCAATACAGTGTGTGTTACAACAACAGAGGGTGTGTTACATGAGGGGCACCAATACAGTGTATATTATACCAACAGGAGGGTGTGTTACATGAGGGGGCACCAATTTAGTGTGTGTTACACCAACAGAGGGTGTGTTACATGAAGGGGCAACAATACAAGGTGTGTTACACCAACAGAGGGTGTGTTACATGAGGGGGTAACAATACAGTTTGTGTTAAACCCACAGAGGATGTGTTACATGAGGGGGCAATACAGTTTGTGATACACCAACAGAGGGTGTGTTACATGAGGGGGCACCAATACAGTGTGTGTTACACCAACAGAGGGTGTGTTACATTTTAACATCGTGGGAACGTTAAATGAAGACTTTTTCCAAATACATTGCTTTGTTTATTTTGCTTTGTTGAGAAGATAAGAGAGATTTTCTCTGCTCTGAGCGCACACAGGTTTCTCTGGTTACCGTTTGGCTCTCTTTTTGTCTCTCTAATCTGAGAGCAGGGGGTGATGTCACCACAGGACCCCGGCAGCTTGAGAACAGAGTATGTTAATTCTAAAAAACAAAGAAGAGTAATTACTTTTGACTGTTTACTTTAAGCTCTAAAGCTCTCTGCTCTATAGATAAGATCTCCTGTTCTCATGTTAGTGCAATTAGAAGAGCTGTGAATACAGAGATTTTGATGGTTGATCCATTGCACAAGTTCAAGAGGCGCTTAAATGCTCTTCTTGGAAAAAAAATATTTCAGGTTCTGTAAATTCTGGCGATGGGAAGTTGATCCAAGAAACTATTCTGATGCCAGATTTAGAGTTGGGAAGGGATTGTTCCCTTGTATGGGACAATTAGTATCCACCTCATGTGGGTTTTTGTCTTCCACTGGATCAATACTGTAATTCGCACTTGTTAGACTTTTGTCCTTTTCCAATCTTATCAACTATGTTAGTGTTCCAAAGAGAAATCTTTTTGGAAAGTGTCCCACTTACCTTGACAATTGCCTCGATGCTTCGGCTGCTCAATATCTTGTTCAAATCCAACCCTAAAAGTAATTGAAAAAAATCCCATCAACACAAAAATATCCTCATGCCACAACCGTGCTAAAGTCTAATGTTAATGTCCTTGTGCTTTGATGGTGGAGAACATTTCAGAGAAGACAACAGAAGGGACAAAAACACCAAAGGCTCCTTGACCATAGAAAGCCCAAACTTATACAAATGGACATCTGGACATGTTTGTTGACCACTACCAACAAGATGGACAATGACAGTGAGAACCCTCAAGACGTAGAAGTTGAAGAAAGGCTACTTATAACCTCAGGTCATGAAATAGTCATGACATGAGCCATTGTCAGACTGGAGGGCCTAGGGCCTACCATTGGAATTTCATTCTGGGGGCCCACCAGTGGAGATGATTCTTGGGCCCACCAGTGGAGTTGATTCTTGGGGCCACCAGTGAAGTTGATTCTGGGGGCCAACCAGTGGAGACGATTCTTGGGCCTACCAGTGGAGTTGATTCTTGGAGCCACCAGTGGAGTTGAGTCTTGGGCCCCACAAGTGGAGTTGATTCTTGAAGCCCACCAGTGAAGTTGATTCTTGGTCCCACCAATGGAGTTGATTCTTGGGGCCATCAGTGAAGTTGGATCTTGGGGCCACCAGTGGAGACAATTCTTGAGGCCCACCAGTGGAGTTGATTCTTTGGCCCACCAGTGGAGTTGATTCTTGGAGCCACCAGTGGAGTTGATTCTTGGGGCCCGCCAGTGGAGTTGATTCTTGGGGCCCGCCAGTGGAGTTGATTCTTGAGGCCACCAGTGAAGTTGATTCTAGGGGCCTACCAGTGGAGTTGATTCTGAGGGCCACCAGTGGAGTTGGTTCTGGGGGCCCACCAGTGACGTTGATTCTTGGGCACCAGTGGAGTTGATTTTGGGCTCCAACAGTGGAGATAATTATAGGGGCCCAAAAGTGGAGTTAATTCTGAGGGCCCACCAATGAAGTTGATACTGGTGGCCAACCAGTGGAGTTGATTATGGGGCCAACCAGTAGAGTTATTTATGGGCGCCCACCAGTGGAGATGATTATAGGGGCCCACCAGTGGAGTTGATTCTAATGGCCCAGTCAGTCAGTCAGTCCGTCAGTCCATCCATGTCAGGTCAATGTTACCACCCATTACTTCACATCCCTGCCATAACATTTTATCTTATCCAAAATATTTCAGCCGGGAAGAAGACGATGTAGATCCCTTTATATTTATTTCAACTGATTAATTATATTTTAGCTACATTTAATTAGATCTTAGGGGACAGTCTACTCCATTCATGAAATGTTAATCCCCGTGCTTCTACCAGTCCCCACCACCCCGATATATACCAAGCTGGTTATGTAATGTATCTTTCATGTTATATTACCTTATGTCGCCTCTGTAATTGGCGCAGCTCCCTGATTTTAACCACACGCAGTACGGGTCTCTAGACGCCAGGCAGCTTCTGTGGAAAGGAAAATCATTGACTTTGTGTAGTATAATGTTTTATAACTGTGGACCATATGCAACCCATGCTCTAGACCAATCATGCAAGTCACCAGCTAACAAGAAGCAAATAAAATCCGGCCTGTACGAGAAAGCCTAGAGATTAGCCCTCAACGTTAAACCATTTTTATCAAAAAACATCTTCATCAATCGCCTTCCAATAACCATGTTAGGTTGGCCACCTTCCAAGGATCTAAGGCTTGAGCAGGATGCATTTGGCGACTAAGTTTTTTCTAGCCTTCAATTCTCTCTTGAAGGATAAATTAAAAAAAGGAAGAATACATTGTCAAGACATTAATGACGCGTTTTGAACACAAGGGCTATGAGAAGGAACTGATATGTTCAAAAAGCATCAGTGTTTATTGTCTTGACCATGTTCTCATTCATTTTTTAATTGTGGATACAATAAATGTATGTTTTTATCGCCTATGCTATAGTTTAGGCTATGAGAAAGAACTGATATGTTCAAAACGCGTTAGTATGTATTGTCCTGACCATGTATTCATCCATTTTTTAATTGTGGCTACAATAAATGTATGTTTTTCTATCACCTATGCTATAGTTTAGGCAATGAGGAAGAACTGATATGTTCGAAACGCATTAATATGGTACTGTCCTGACCATGTATACATCCATTTTTTAACTGTGGATACAATAAATTAATGTTTTTTATTGCCTATGCTATAGTTTAGGCTATGAGTAAGAACTGATATGTTTGAAACGCGTTACTATGTATTGTCCTGACCATGTATTTATCCATTTTCTAATTTTGTTGGCAATAAACGTATGGTTTTAAAGAGAACCTGTCACATAGTTTTTGCCCCCTGGCTGAGGACAGAACAAGGTAGTGTCAGACATGCTGTTTCAGCGCTGTGTCCTTATTCTGTAAGATGCTGTAGTTTTCGTGTATTTAATGCTCAATTGCAGTTTTCAGCAGAGTAGTCATTCGAATGAGCCTTCAGTGTGTCAGTTTTTCAGTCGGCCAATCGGAGCTAGTCCCGCTACCTCAACTGACAAACCTATTACTTTGAATAGGTAAAACATTGAATAATGTCAGGGCGGGGTAGCTTGTGGGCGGCTAACACTGCTCATGATAAGATTAGGGTAAATGCTTAAAACTGCTGCATCTTACAGAATAATGGGGCACAGTGCTGGAAAGCAGGTCTGACATCTTGTGCACCTCGCAAGGGGGCATAACCTATGTGACAGGTTCCTTTAAAGCCTACGCTATGAGGAGACTAGATATGTTCGAAACGCGTTACTATGTATTGTCCTGACCATGTATTTATCCATTTTCTAATTTTGTCGGCAATAAACGTATGGTTTTAAAGCCTATGCGATGAGGAAGAACTGATATGTTCAAAACGCATCAGCAATTGTTGTCCTGACCATGTGTAATGTTTTATAACCAGGTATTAGACCATATGCAACCCATGCCTAAGCCCAGTCATGCAAGTCACCAGCTAACACGAGGCAAATAAACCCTGGCTTGTACAAGAAAGCTTAGAGATTAGCCCTCACTATTAAACCATTTTTATCAAAAATCATCTACATCAACCGCTTCCTTACGCAAGGGCCCCTGTAGGCGCCACGCGAGTTGGCCGCCTTCCAAGGATCTAAGGCTCGATTAGGATGCATTTGGCAACCAAGCTTTTTCCAGCGCTCTTCCATTCTCTCTTGGCTCCCATCTCAATAAGGAGCCTGTAAATAGAAGCTGTTCCCCTTCGGCCACCAGAGCCGCGGCAGCTGGTACACTGGGGGCGCCTTCAAACATCATTGCCCGACTCCTCATATTATTGATGACATTGTGGTAGGGTTTTTTTTCAGCCTGCTGCGTTTAGGGTTCTTTCGTTGAGGGCCATGCAGGGAATGAATGACAAGCTGTGAGTTGTAAGCCGCTTTGTTCTGGAGATGCACACATGTGATGTGGCTCTATTAATGAGATTATTACTGAGCTGGTTAATTTTACTTCGAACAGTATGGGATTTTTGTTTTCAACGACTTACAAAACTGGCGCGAACAATAGATGTGAAGCGATTGTTGTAACTAATGCAGCCCACTTATACGGCACGCGCCACTGTGCTCCTTTCTTCTCCCCGTTATGTTCCATTCCTTTGATTGATGGAGCTCTTATTACGTCTAATGTGTAAGGGTATGTTCACACGGTGTATTGCGGCACGTACAGTATGCACCGCAATACACCGTCTGTTTCGGGAGCTCGCACGGGGGGAAGGGGTGGCAGCGCGCCGGTCCAATAGACATGCATTTTTCGCGGCGCGTAAACACTGCAAACAATTGATTGACATGTCACTTATCTCCCCGCGCGTACAATACATTCATAGTGTACGCCCAGGGAGACGAGGCGTAATCCATAGCTCTCCATGAGAGCTATGGATTACTGTAATTGCGGCACGAAATGCGCGCCAAAATAAGCAGTGTGAACATACCATAACGTTGCGGCTGCAAAACGGGTGGAATTTTGGACTTTTTATACACCGTGCAAGCAAAGCTAACCTATATAAGGGAAATTTCATTGAATTTGAGGAACCAGGTCACTCAGAAGACAAGATATGTGCATTAATGGGCAAGGCTCTGATATAAAAATCAAAAACACTCCCTATTCTTGGCAACTACTATACTTCAAAACAGCCTACAGGTGTTACCTACCTTCTGTATAAAAACCATACGTTTATTGTATCTAAAATAAAAAAAATAGAGGAATACATGGTCAGGCCAATAAACATGGACGCATTTCGAGCATATAGGCTATGAGGAAGAATTGGTATGTTCGAAATGCGTCAGTGTTTATCTTCCTGACAGGCTATGAGGAAGAATTGGTATGTTCGAAATGTGTCAGTGTTTATCGTCCTGACATGTATTCATCCATTTTTTTTTATTTAGGATACAATAAATGTATGGTTTTTATAGCCTACACCAGGCAGCCTCAAACTGCGGCCCTCCAGCTGTTGGGAAACTAGACCTCCCATCAGTCCCACGGTTGTAGATTATATAGATTATATAAATGCATGATGGGAGTCGTAGTCTCCCAACAGCTGGAAGGCCGCAGTTTGAGGACGCCTGACCTACACTATAAGGAACAACTGATATGTTTGAAATGCATCAGAGTTTATTGTCCTGACATGAATGCATCCATTTTTTTAAAGTTTTTGGATACAATAAATGTATGATTTTGATTCCTACATTTGGAGGAACAACGGATATGTTTGAAACGCGTCAGAGTTTATTGCCCTCATATGTACTATTCAATTTATTTTTTATTTTGGATACAATCAATTTATTTTTTTTATAGCATACACTATGATCAACAATGGATATGTTACACACACGTCAGTTTATTGTCCTGACATGTATTCATCCATTTTTTTTAATCTTGGATACAATAAATGTATGGTTTTTATAGCCTACACTACGAAAAACAACTGATATGATTGAAACGCGTTAGCGTTTATTGTCCTTACATGTATTCATCCCTTATTTTTAATTTTGGACACAATAAATGTATGTTTTTTATAGCCTACACTATGAGGAACAACTGATATGTTTGAAACAAGTCAGTGTTTATTGTCCTGACATGTATTCATCCATTTTTTTAAATTTTGGATACAATAAATGTATGGTTGTTATAGCCTACACTACGAGGAACAACTGATGTGTTTGAAACGCGTCAGCGTTTATTGTCCTCAGCATGTATTCATCCATTTTTTAAAATTTTGGATACAATAAATGTATGGTTGTTATAGCCTACACTACTAACAACAACTGATATGTTTGAAACGCGTCAGCATTTATTGTCCTGACATGTATTCATACCTTTTTTTAATTTTGGATACAATAAATGTATGTTTTTTATAGCCTACACTATGAGGAACAATGGATATGTTTGAAACACGTCAGTTTATTGTCCTGACATGTATTCATCCCTTTTTTTAAATCTTGGATACAATAAATGTATGGTTGCTATAGCCTACACTACGAAAAACAACTGATATGTTTGAAACGAGTCAGTGTTTATTGTCCTGACATGTATTCATCCATTTTTTAAAATTTTGGATACAATAAATGTATGGTTGTTATAGCCTACACTACGAGGAACAACTGATGTGTTTGAAACGCGTCAGCGTTTATTGTCCTGACCATGTATTCATCCATTTTTGTAAATTTTGGATACAATAAATGTATGGTTGTTATAGCCTACACTACGAAGAACAACCGATATGTTTGAAACGCGTCAGCGTTTATTGTCCTGACATGTATTCATACCTTTTTTTAATTTTGGATACAATAAATGTATGGTTTTTATAGCCTACACTATGAGGAACAATGGATATGTTTGAAACGCGTCAGAGTTTATTGTCCTGACATGAATTCATCCCTTTTTAAAATTTTGGGTACAATAAATGTATGGTTGTTATAGCCTACACTACGAAGAACAACCGATATGTTTGAAACGCGTCAGCGTTTATTGTCCTGACATGTATTCATACCTTTTTTTAATTTTGGATACAATAAATGTATGGTTTTTATAGCCTACACTATGAGGAACAATGGATATGTTTGAAACGCGTCAGAGTTTATTGTCCTGACATGAATTCATCCCTTTTTAAAATTTTGGATACAATAAATGTATGGTTGTTATAGCCTACACTACGAAGAACAACTGATGTGTTTGAAACGCGTCAGCGTTTAATGTCCTGACCATGTATTCATCCATTTTTTAAATTCTGGATACAGAAAATGTATGGTTTTTACACAGAGGAGTGCTGGAACCTAGTTATCGATTTGTGCTGCTACATTTGAACACTATCCGGAGTGTTTTTCCATGCAGATCCTCATCGGACTAGTTCTTACATATTTTCAGTTACCTACCTTCTACAGGTCCCATATAATTCACATCGGCTTAGAGGAACACGAATAATACAGCCAGAAAAGGCGACAAACAGGGCGCGATTGTCTCGATCCAACTGCAGTCCTAGGATCCTCCCATCGTCCATCTTCCCACCGCACCTATGTCATACAATGTTTTATTGTATTGGTTGTATAATCCCTGCACCAAGAACTGAACTGACGGCTTTCCTCCTACCTGTCTTGGTTGTAGACATTGATCTCTTCCAGGAGGACAGTTTCCACCGTGGAGTTCTCTGTAGTTCCTGTGAGAACCTTAAGAATTTTCCCATCTTCAGATCCCAAAAACAAGACTGTGTAATTTCCGTAAGGACCGGCCGAGGTGTCTGCAGCTATCTGCATCAATTTATACCTGACAAGATGAGGGAAGGATGTTATAGGCTCAGCGGTCTTCAGACAGAACGGGCATAAGGCGCATTTATCTTTATCTGTTCATTCAGAAAATATGTATTTTTCTTGCCAGATGGTTATCAAGTAAGGTTCAAATAAAGGGTCTCTCGGTACCTGCTGGTTGTTTTTGTAAACCACGGCGTCTCGGTAATGGAAGGCACAGCCTCGTCTAAGAGAGGGAAAGATTTGATGAAGGAAAGAGTCTCATCCGGAAACTCGTTGGATGCCTTGTAGGAAGCAGCATTGCCAAAACCTGCACAACACCCAGGCCTGGAAGAGGGAAAGAGAAAGGTCAAGTCTTTTACCACAAACTTTCAATCTATGAATCTACTTGAGCCCACAAACTAGGGGTCACTTTGATGTCTCAAGTTATAGATCTTTGATAATTTGAGCTATAGATTTATTCAAAGCCTAAAGCTATGGATCTCCTCAAGGGTCAAGCTATAGATCTCCTCAAAGACTAAAGTTATGGATCTCCTCATAGCTTAAAACTTTGAATCGCCTCAAAAGCTTCAGGCTGTATCTCCTCAGAGATCTTAAACTATCGATTTATTCAAAGCCTCAAACTATGGATATCCTTAAAGCATCAAACTATGGAACTCCTCTAGGTTCAAACTATGGATCTCCTTGAAGCCTCAGCATTGGATCTTCTAGAATCTCAAACTTTGGATCTCCTTAAAGCTTCAATCTATGAAACTTCTCAAAGCTTAAACTATGGATCTCATAGAAGCCTCAAAAACGGGATCTCTTAGAATCTCAAACTATGGATCTCCTTAAAGCAAAGCTTCAAACTATTGATCTCTTTGGAGAACCAAGCTATGTTGTTTTTCGAACTTTGAGCTATAGATCCCCTTAAGGCTAAAACTGTAGATGTCTTCAAAGCCTAAAGTTATGGATCTCCTTAAACTTAAAACGAAGAATCGCCTTGAAATTACCATGCTGTATCTCCAGAGCTTTTAAACTATGGATTTATTTAAAGCCTCAAACTATGGATATCCTGAAAGCCTCAAACTAAGGATCTTCTCAAGGCTCAAACCATGACTCTCCTAAAGCTTCAAGCTATGGATCTACTCAAGCCTCAAACTATGGATCTCCTAAAAGCATCAAGATATGGATCTCCTCAAGCCTCCAACTATGGATCTTCTCAAGGCTCCACCTATGGATCTCCTCAAGGCTACAACTATGGATCTCCTCAAGGCTACAACTATGGATCTCCTCAAGCCTCCAACTATGGATCTCCTCAAGCCTCCAACTATGGATCTCCTCAAGGCTACAACTATGGATCTCCTAAAAGCCTCAAGCTATGGATCTCCTCAAGGCTCCAACTATGGATCTCCTCAAGGCTCCAACTATGGATCTCCTAAAAGCCTCAAGCTATGGATCTCCTCAAGCCTCCAACTATGGATCTTCTCAAGGCTCCAACTATGGATCTCCTCAAGGCTACAACTATGGATCTCCTAAAAGCCTCAAGCTATGGATCTCCTCAAGCCTCCAACTATGGATCTTCTCAAGGCTCAAGCTATGGGTCTCCTAAAAGCCTTAGGCTATGGATCTTCTCATTTGTTGAAGTCTGAGGCTGCACCTACCGGGGGACTGGGACTTTTTCTTCTGGAATTGGGGTCCAAGCAGATTCTGTGGTCTTCTGCTCTTTGAACTTCCCGTTAAAGACCTTCTCAATCTCATCCATGTAGAAAGCACACACCCCAGATCCGGTGATACTGAAAAAAATAAAACACTCTAGTTAACTTTTGAGCAAGTCACAATAAATTACACGTAATGGATCTGTCAACAGCAGTCTCACTCCACAAAATGTCTGTCAGTGATGTCGCCACTTCCTCATGGTAGAAATCAGATGACAAAACAGTACCGCTCTTTACCAGGCACCCAGCAGACCGTGTTCTTGTTACCGTCGCCTCCACATCATGTCCGCCCGTGGTTTATTTTTGCATTTCACTTATATTTTTTAGATAAAACCTTCCGCCGTTTCTCCAGAAATATTCATTAATAAGAATTTCTGTCCATATTCTGTGCAACAGTCTGAATCCCTCATTTTAATGGCTGCTCTCCCTTGATGCTCATACGCATGACGCCGCGCAGACGCTAATGTGCCTCCCGACCAATAATAACACGTCCCCGAGGATCAATTCCCTTTATGAGACGATACATTCGCTGCCGTGGAAAACATTGATATAAATGGATTTATTCCCTGTGTCTCCCAGCAGCCTCTGGGACGAAGTCTGCGGCCTGGAGAGGAGTCCTCCCGCTCTGGCACCGCATGCTGATGTATTGCTCTCCATTACCTGCGGTTTTCTTCTTTATAACCTGTAATTTATCGCGTCGTCTTTATAACGTTTTGTCTAGCAGCCGCAGAGCCGACGTTAAATCTTCAGCTGAACTTTCCCAGCCACTTAATTTCTATTTCACGGCCCTACTGGGCATCTCCGTTCGGCTCTGTTTTGCTTACCTAATCCACTAATAGGGGCTGTATAATGCTTCACTTTCCCTGGACGCGGCCGTGCTCTGTGCGGCCATTATCGGCGGTTTCCTATGCTCTCATGCACTTTTTATCACCCTTCGGGGAGTAGCCATTAATGTTTAATGACTGGGCCTCAGGTGCATGAAGAATGAAAAAGCCTGTTTGCATCATGAGCCCTTAACAGATATCATTAGCTAATCCTTTTAAGTTTAGTAACTTGCAGATACCTTGCTTTACCGATCTCGAAATTTGAGCTGTATCCTGGTTTCTTATTTACTTACATCCAAACTTAGAGTAAAAAAAAAAAATCTGCCGGTTTCCCCTGGAGACAGACTGCAGTTAAAGGGGTTTTGCCAAGATCTCATTTCATACCTCCTGCCTCCAGGTCTGTGTGCTCAGAAGGGGGCGTGTGTGATTTGTTTCATTTGCATATCATGTAACCCTGCAGGATGACATCACCAGGCCTTTCCTCTCTGTAGTCAAAGAAAGGTCTGTTTATGTAAAGCATTGTGAGTAGCTGAGAGGTAAAGTTTTTTGCCACCAGCACAAAGGTCCTAGGTTCAAATCCCTGCAGGAACCAAACCTGGGGATTTTTTTTTCTCTTTATCAATGCACAGACCTCATTGAGGTTTCTTTTTTATTTATTTTCACTGTTTGACTAATTACTAAGCAGAACAGAGGATGGGAGTAGAATGATAGCACATGGGGTTTGAACACTCAGTAGCTGCCTGAGAGGAGAGGTGATGTCTGATCAGGACTGAGGAGCTCCCAGCGCTGGTCGTATCTCCTGGAAACAAGCTGTCAACAATGGATCGCTAAGGGAGCAGCTAAAACAAAAACAGTGCAGAATTTTTTATAATGATGAATGGTGAAAATGTTTATTATTTAATTTGTAAGCTTCCCACGTCAATTTTACTTCATGGCAAAACCCCTTTCAGTGAACTATGCAGTCGTGTGAATTGACAATTTAGTCCTATTTGCCCTTCAACAAAGATCCGAGTGATCGAAAGGCGTCAGCTAAGAAGTTGCCATGAGCTTGTGATATCTGCATTTGTATACCTGATTATGGATTAAATGTCAATTTTTAATAGAAGAGTGCCGGATTGAACCTGATTTTTGTACCTTGTTACAGCATTGCTTCTCCAATGCTCTCGTAGAAGACAGAAAAAAAGTTCAGGCCCTGGCGCTCGTCTATATCAAACCTCCATGTTAATAAAAGGCTTTATTAAGTAAAAACAAGCTCATGAAAGAGCTAAAACCTTATAAAAACATATAAGATTAAAATCACTTTCAATGCGTTTCTCGCCAGTGCTACTTCAGGAAGCGTGCTCCCAATAAGCTGGCATTTTTTCTTTTTTGCTTTATGTCTATTTGCTAGTGCATGCTTTCTGGGAAATGTTCTACCATGCTTTTGTGTTTCCCCCCGCACAACAAAGCGTATACCATCAGCAAATAGGGCAAACATAGTCCAAATAGGATCACGTCTGCTCTATTAATGTCTATGGCTCCAGTCGCGCATATATTGCAATATCCGCCAGGGTACCATTTTCCCAAAACCCTGATGGATACCTGAGATGTAAAACAAAATGAGGTGTGACCCCTGCCTTTAGGAGATAGAATAGGGTTACAAAATCAATGGATGCATGTCTTATTCCACAGACAGCGCCACAGCTGTAATTGGTTATGACTGGTATTGCAGCTCCTTAAGGGTGCTTTCACACAGTGCGTTTTTGGTGCATTTTTTGACGAGTTTGTGATTCGTTGTTTTTGTGCAGTAATGTAAAGCATTAACTGCTGTGCCTTTCTGCACAAAAAAATGCATCAAAAAACGCACCAAAGTCAGTGAGAAAACAAGAGATGAACTACAAAATTGTCTCTCGTTGGTACAGAGTACCATCCTTACTGCACAACATTTACCCCTCAGTCTCTAATCTCTGTTGCCGTTGTCTTAGAGAGGAAGGAACGATGTTGCATATTTGGTGGGGGTGCCCCGCTTTGCAGCCCTTTTGGCTCAAAATACTTGACACTATCCACCTGATTAGTGGGGACAGACTGCAAAATGACCCAGCCTCATTACTTCTTTTTGCAATACAGCGCCCAGTCCGTTCTCTGAAGGGCCACTTGCTCACCTTTTTGTTAAACGCAGCCAAGGCAGTTATACCCAGACTATGGCGCTCCACACTTGGCCCCTCGCTCACGGACTGGTTTAGGGAGATTCACACGGTCTGTAGACTAGAGGAGCTACGTTGCGATTCGCCCAGTGATACTGGGAGGTTCTATGCCACCTGGGGGGACTGGTTCGCCTTTTGTAATTCTGACCGCTACCTCACCCTTCAATAACAAAACTCTGCGACCGCTATGAGATTCATTTGCTTTCTCAATTACTGGTGGTGGTATACTGACTTCGACTGGCTCCCTTAACCCCTGTTTGGTTAAAGTTTTCTTCTGTTCTCTTTTCGGGTGAGGACTTTGTTGAGTCCCCAAAAAAGTAGTCCTGGCAATAAAGGTGCTTCTATTTACTCCTACCTACATTGGATTACTGGATACTCCCTTCTTGTACTCAGAATTAGTTAGGAGTCTTTGACTCCCGTGTTACTCTCAAGATAATTCCCTCTCAACATATTAGCCATTAGTGTATCTTAGGATCCAGTGGCTCCAGTACTGATGTTATAGTCTTCAGCGTCTCTTTCCTGATTACACTTTATGTTTTTGCTCTTGATTCCTCATTAGCTGGCTCATATGTTTGCC
Source organism: Phyllomedusa bahiana (assembly GCA_025379985.1). NCBI lineage: Eukaryota > Metazoa > Chordata > Amphibia > Anura > Hylidae > Phyllomedusa > Phyllomedusa bahiana. The sequence continues at coordinate 92,176 of JAODAL010004471.1, read as the reverse complement.
TTATGTTTGAATACTAAGACTTGTTCTGACACTGTTCATGTTATTAATGCCTTTATTGCTGTACAATCATTTCTGCTTTAATAAAACTTTGAATGATAAAAAAACGCACCAAAAACGCTCTGTGTGAAAGCACCTTAAAAATGAATGAGTTGCAATCCCGGCATTGGTACACTGTTTTATATGCAATGACTAAGAAAAGTTTTGAAATGCGTAGGCTCCATTTTGCATGTATTTACATACTTTCTAAAGTAGCTTATAAAGTTTTTGGATGATTTTACCTGAACTTCTTCCTGCGGGATAATCTTGGATATATATGTTTTTGGATCTTTTGCACCCTTTCAAAAGCGGTGTTTCCGTGCAGGACTATACGCCGCTGCAAGGCTGGGTGAGCTGGCTGTTTGTTTGTTGAGGTACAGTCCCATACACTGCCTGTGTGCTGGTTTTTCTTATAGGGTGCAACCCCTTTTACGGAATAACTTATCAAGGCTCCCATAAAGCGCTGTCCTGTCAGGCCAGGGGACCAGCAGAATTTGGACTTTATATTTGTTTGTGACTGGAGTGTAACAAATTATGGAAAACAGGGTTAAAAGGGTTGTCTCACTACAAGGATTTCTGCTTTTTTTTTTTTTTTGATTAACTGTATTTTTATTGAACCAGTTTTTTATAATCACAGTAGCTGAATATCATGTCTTATCACAGCAGGTATCAAACCGCATATTACAAAGATCAGATAGAAACATTTCAAATGTATCGTTTACATAGTAATAAGCCTAATGCCTGATACCCAGGCAAGACATAAGAAGAAAGCAAAGTTTCCAACATTGTTCCCTTGTCCAACAATTTTTATATTTAACACAAAACACGTTACATTTTTGGAAATAAAAAAATAAAAATCACACAGGACAAGACACCGGTGGGGGGGGAGGGGCAGGGGGGAAACCAGTGATAAGCAAATAGACAAAGCTTATAGTTTATGGGCTATCTCAGGGGCGTTTACATGCCTTCGGATTGCTGCTTTTTATGTTAAAGATTTTGCAAAAACAAGTCACTTTGCAATATGTGTCCATTAACAGTGTCCTACCTATTCCTAGATCTCCCCTCTTGTATGGGCTGCATCAGCTCCTCAGGTTGCTATAGCTACAGACCTGTTTGATCTATCCTGATAGGCTGCCAGCACTGGTCATTATAGCTACAGACCTGTTCAATCTCTCCTGATAGGCTGCCCGCACTCGTCACTATAGCTACAGACCTGTTTGATCTCTCCTGCTAGGCTGCCAGTGCTGGTTACTATAGCTACAGACCTGGCTTCTACGGCAGCCTACTAGGAGCCAGTAAACACATTCCTGATTTAAAAATGAAACCAAGAAAACAGGACTAAGGTGAGATGAATCAATGTAGTGAGACAACCCCTTTAACAAAGTATTTTAGCTGTTGAATAGCATTAATATTAAAGGTGGTGATCCCATTTAATACGTCTATAAGCTTAAAGTATAGAGCACCCTAAGCAGGCTTGGATTACCCCGAATGGATCACTGTTTTTTTCCTGTGAATTTGCAGCTCTCTCTCTTACCTGTTGGCCTGGGTGCCGAACACGCCAATGACGGCCGGGCGGTTATTGATGGTGAGGATGTCGCTCATGGACTGGAGGACATCGAAGTAGAAGAAGGAGTCGCCGGGGACTGAGCAGTTGAGCCGAGCTTTCAGGAAGGAGGTCCAGTACTTCTCCAGAACCCGAGGGGAACCTCCCATGTCGTTCTTACAGACCCTGGCCACTCGAGAAAAAGTCACCTAAAAAACATTATGAACATAAGATATAACAGAAGGGTAACTCCCAATCTAAGGTGATGACAAGAGGCGGTCGGTGGAGGGCATGAGGTTCCAGAACCTGAGTTTGGGGCAGCTATAGTATTTGGATGGAAACACTACCTAGAGTAATCACATCAATGACGGTCTCAAGGTTTGGACCCCAAGCAAGGAAGAAGGAGACGATAGTGCAGTACAGTGTATGAACTACAATGGGACCAGTCAGGGACTTCTATAACTTCTTAGATCTCCCTTATACCATGCTGTTTTACTTCCTAAAATGAGAACCACAGCCCTACCTTGTTTTGGTTCTACCTTTTGAAGGTTATCTTAATGCAATATAAAGCATTGGTGCGGCCTTATTTGGAATATGCTATTCAATTCTGGGCTCCAGTTTATATAAAGGAAGTAATGGAGCTAGAGAAAGTGCAAAGACGAGCAACCAAACTAATAAGGGGAATGGACTGAGAGATAGTGTAAAGCCGAGCAACCAAACTTATAATGGGAATGGACTATCTGCGAGATAGTGCAAAGATGAGCAAACAAACGAATAAGGGGAAAGGACTATCTGCGAGATAGTGCAAAGACGAGCAACCAAACTAATAAATTGAATAAAGCATCTCAGTTATGAGGAAAGTTAAAATAATTTAACTTATTTAGTCTTGAGAAAAGACAGCTCTGGGAAGACATGATTAATTTATATTTATGTATATAAATGACCCCTACAGTATGGAGGAAAGCTTTTTCATGTAAAAAGATAAAGGGGGCTCAATCCACCTGGAGAAAAAAGGATTCAATCCCAAGAGGAGAAAAGCCTTCTTCACCAACTGTGAATCTGTGCCACTTGAGGAACTGGACACAGCAGGAACAGTTGAGGGTTTCAAGAAAAGCTTAGATAAACACTTACTACTAAATAATATTAATACTTATGTAGCCGTATAGAACGTCTGCATCCAGTCTGAACTTAAGGGCAGATTGGTTCTTGCCTTATGGGTTTCAAAGTCTTCATCAGTAGAGAAAACAAAGCATAAAAAACTCCCTCTCCTCCTCCCTTAATTCACTTTTTTTTCCCACCTTTGGTTGAACTTGATGAGCAAATGTCTTTTTTCAATGATACTAACTACATGCACATCCCATATAATACTATCTCATATAAAGCCAGGAGAGTGCTATATAACACTGCCATATCCAGACAACATAATACCACCATACAGGCAGTCCCTGGGTTATGAACGGGAAAGGGACTGTAGGTTTGTTCTTAAGTTGAATTTGTATGTAAGTCGGAACAGGTAGGTTTATTAAATGTAATTCCAGCTCCAGGTTTTTTTTAGTTTTGGGTAGTGCAGGGAAGGGTTTTTACACTTGTTTTACTGTCTGTGCCCCTGTTAAGAAGATTTCATCTCATTTTACCTCATGTGCTGATCTGGCATGCTGGAACTTGTTGTTCCACAGCTACTATCTGCTGTGGAACATGGAACTACAAGTGCCAGCATGCCCCATAAGTCTCCGTTTGTAACTAGGGAACCGGCGTAAGTCGGAACGGCGTAAGTCGGGGACTGCCTGTATAGTGCTAAAACAATGTCTCATTGACCGTAATAATACCAAAAAACTAGCATATACAGGCAGTCCCCTACTTACATCGTTCCGACTTACATACGTCCCCTAGTTACAAACGGAGACTCATGGGGCGTGGCTGACATTTAACACTGAGTTACGCCCCATGATAACCAAGTGCCAGCACGCCACAGCTGCACATGGGATACAGAACGATAGGTGAAATCTGCTAAAAAAGGGCACAGACAGCAAAACAAATGTAAAAAATGTTCCATGCACTATCCAAAACTAAAAAATAAGGAGTTACATTTAATAACTCTACCTGTTCCGACTTACATTCAATTTCTACTTAAGAACATACCTACAGTCCCTTTCCGGTTTGGTAATCGGGGACTGCCTGTAGCACCAAATCAGTGCTGTCCACATAACTACCGTACAGTACCACATTTGTCCTTCTATATTAGCCCATATAATACTACTGTATAGTGCCCAAAATAGCATGCGATGTTCCCATAATGCTGCCATGTAATGAATGGAGCCATATAACTGTAAATGTTCTGTAATAATATCAGCGCTGCTCAGGGTAAGAAGCTTCTTTAGGAGCCTTGTGACAGCAGAGAGCGTCGCGGTGCAGCCGCCCGAAGGCCTGAGGAAATTATTCTACTGTAATTCAGGAGGAACAGAAAGTAGACCGCTCACGTAGGCGAGTGCACGGCGCGGACAATGACTGCGCCAAACACAAAGAGACGGGCCAGCGGCGGGGAACAGGCGGCAAATTGAAGAAATGGACAAGAATCAGAGAGTAAATGGAATCTAAAAGGCAGAAGAAAAGGATCCAGGTCAGGAGAGGAACGAGCGAGGCGGCCGCATTACCCCCGGATGAATGGACACATTATATATGTTCTCTGAGAGGCGAGACCGCACAGCCCGGCAAGAGACAGGCGCAGCGCAGCCATGCTACAGCCCAACCCTGAGCCGACGCCATGCACACTGCTCATACTGGGGGGGCGCTGGGATTCAGCAAATTGGGAACATAGCTTCTGGGTGTAGCAGATGTATCTAAGCCACTCATGTATGAAACAATCAGTAGAGTATATACATAGGGATATAGCTCTCTGTCACATGTCCGGATAGGACAGAGGTTGGTGTATCTAAGCCTTTCAGGTATGATACAATCTATGGAGTATACGGTATGTATATAGAGTTTTCAGTTGAATCTCTGGATGCATCTAAGCCTCTTGCCATATAATCTGTGGACTATACAGTATGCATATAGGCTTCTTTGTCTCATCTCCTGATAGTAAAGCAATGAGTGTATCTAAGCCTCTGATATGTGAAACAATCTGTGAACTATACAGTATGTCCATAGGCTTCTTTGTCTCATCTCCTGATAGTAAAGCAATGAGTGTATCTAAGCCCCAGATATGTGATATGATTTGTGGACTATACAGTATGCATATTGGCTTCTTTGTTTCATCTCCAGGTAGCACAGGAGTGAGTGTATCTAAGCCTCTGATGTGTGATACAATCTGTGGACTATACAATATGTACATAGGCTTTTTGTCTCATATCCTGGTAGTACAGCAGTGGGTGTATCTAAGCCTCTGATATGTGATTCAATTTGTGGACTATACAGTATGCATAGTGGCTTCTTTGTTTTTATCTCCAGGTAGCACAGGAGTGGGTTTATCTAAGACTCTGATGTGTGATACAATCTGTGGACTATACAGTATGCATATTGGCTTCTTTGTTTCATCTCCAAATAGCACAGGAGTGGGTGTATCTAAGTCTCTGATATGTGATACGATCTATGGACTGTACGCTATGTATATAGCAATCTCCTGATAGTACAGGGGTGGGTGTATCTAAGCATCTGATATTTGATACGATCTATGCACTGTACGCTATGTATATAGGCATCTCCAGATAGCACAGGAGTGGGTGTATCTAAGCCTCTGATATGTGATACAATCTATGGACTGTACGCTATATATATAGGCATCTCCTGATAGTACAGGGGTGGGTGTATCTAAGCCTCTGATATGTGATATGATCTGTGGACTGTACGCTATGTATATAGGCATCTCCTGATAGTACAGGGGTGGGTGTATCTAAGCCTCTAATATGTAATATGATCTGTGGGCTATATGCTATGTATATAGGCATCTCCAGATAGTACAGCAGTGGGTGTATCTAAGCCTCCGATATGTGATATGATGTGTGGATTATACGCTATGTATATAGGCTTCTTTGTCTCTTCTCCTGATAGTACAGGAGTGGGTGTATCTAAGCCTCTGATATGTGATACGATCTATGGACTGTACACTATGTATATAGGCATCTCCTGATAGTGCGGGGGCTATTAATCTGCGTCCTGTGCTGTGCTGATAGTGGTGACCGGGAGCCGCGCCGTTCCCCGTGTCGATGGCCACGGTGCCCTTTGGAGCCCGGGAGATGATGGGATAAGTCGTATCTGGCGGCAGCTCTTCCCATTATCAGCGGCGGCCAGCAGCAGCAGCTCAGAAGGGGATTTGTAATTTGCTTGTAATGCGGTGGAGGGGCTGCAGCAGAGATAAGAGCTGGCAGGCTGGTCACGTGAAGATGGCACCGCCGCTGCCGCGTCAGCGCCCGTGTCCCCCCAGCAGCTGACGGCTCACTCTCCAGATAACTGTAGAAGATAATTATTCATTAACCTGACAACCTCCATGGCCGCCAGAGCAGAACATAATTCTCCAGCTTTATTCTAGGAAGACGCTCGCCAATCAGGTGCCAATTACACGTACATCACAGAGCATCGGGCACCGCCATCTTACTGTATCAACCTACCTTCCCGAGGGTGGTGTACTCCATAGAAATCTCCCGGAAGAAGAAATACATGTAGTTCCCATATTCAACCGCATGGATAAAATGGGGCTCTACAAGGGAAAAGGCAAGAAAGTGACTGCATGAATAAGGGCACTACACCCCTATTAGTCACATCATTATTAAACGTATACATTCAGTGCACCTTACTGGCCACAACCTCATAAGATCATATGTACAGTGCTCCCTATTAGTATACATTCATCATTAACCACATATGTACAGTGCCCCCTATTAGTCACATTATTAAAACATATATATACAGTGCCCCATAGAAGTCACATCATCATTAAACGGGTACGTTCAGTGAAAACTACAGGTCACAATTTCATTGAATCATATTTACAATGCCCCCTATTGGTCACGTTATTAAAACATATATGTACAATGCCCCCTAGTAGTCACATCATCATTAAACGTATACGTCCCGTGCACCCTACTGGTCACAACTTCATTAGATCATATGTACAGTGCCCCCTATTGGTCACATCATCATTAAACGTATACGTTAATTATTAACCACATATGTACAGTGCCCCCTATTGGTCAAGTTACTAAAACATATATGTACAGTGCCCCCTAGTAGACACATCATCATTAAACGTATACGTTCAGTGCACCCTACTGATCACAACTTCATTAGATTATATTTACAGTGCCCCCTATTAGTCACATCATCATTAAATGTATACATTCAGTGCACCCTACTAATCACAACTTCATTAACCACATATATACAATGCCCCTATTAGTCACATCATCATGAAACGTATATGTTCATCATTAACCACATATGTACAGCGCCTCCTATTGGTCACGTTATTAAAACATATATGTACAGTGCCCCCTAGTAGTCACATCCTCATTAAACGTATACGTTCAGTGCACCCTACTGGTCATAACTTCATTAGATCATATGTACAGTGCCCCCTATTGGTCACATCATCATTAAACGTATACGTTCATCATTAACCACATATGTACAGTGCCCCCTATTGGTCAAGTTACTAAAACATATATGTACAGTGCCCCCTAGTAGTCACATCATCATTAAACGTATACGTTCAGTGCAAACTACTGGTCACAACTTCATTAACCACATATGTACAGTGCCCCCTATTGGTCACGTTATTAAAACATATATGGACAGTGCCCCCTAGTAGTTACATCATCATTAAATGTATATGAACTGTGCTCCCTGGTTCTACAACTTTTTCAATTCCCCTTTTTTAAAGTCTCCACTTGCTAGGTATAAGGTGAATTGTATCAGACTGTTCAGCTCACAGAGGATTGTCTACACCGGATACAACTGTAACAAACCCTCAGCTGTGAGATGTATTAGGTCTGTACAAATTTTTTGCCCCGTGATGAAGGTTTCTATTCACTGACAGCAAGAAGAGCTTCCTTTAAATCTCCAGCGGTGTAACCTAGTGTGATCCCTGGGAACCAGCACATTTGCAGCAGTCGGAGTCTCACCTCGCAGCCATTTGGAGTCGTACTTGACGGTGCGGAGCACGGGGCTTTTCTCCCCCAGGCTGCGGTAGATGACGGCGTCGCTGGCTTGGAAATCGGCCACGGTCGCAGAATACAGATTTCCATCTACACGGAGAGAGAAAAGAATAGGGTGGGGGGGGGAAGGCATGTAATCTAACAGTAGTCACTGGCTGCTGCCGGCGCTTGTTCTACCAAGTCAATTAGTTACAGTCTGTGCGAGCGCGGTGGCTGTCTGTGCGAGCGCGGCGGCGCTAATACCCATACCCTGTATTATCAGCATGCTCCGCGCTCCACAGTTACTATTAATGGATGATTGTCTGATTAATTTCACTGTAATCAAGGACTGATACACGGAAACGCCACATGAGCTGCGTAATACCATCATAACCTGTAGAACCCCCATATGTGAGGGGGCACACAGAGCATTGCCCCGATGCAGCCCCAGGCCCGGCCAGAACATGCTGCACTAATCGGGGTTGCGGATCATCCGTAAAGGGGAAAAAACTCAAGTCTTTGAGAAAGTTTTGGAATTGATTCTTGGGGCCACCAGTGGAGATGACTCATGGGGCCACCAGTGGAGATGATTCTTGGAGCCACCAGTGGAGTTGATTCATGTGGCCACCAGTGGAGATGATTCATGGGGCCACCACTGAAGATGATTCATGGGGCCACCAGTGGAGCTGATTCATGGGGCCACCAGTGGAGATGATTCATGGGGCCATCAGTGGAGCTGATTCTTGGGGCCACCAGTGAAGCTGGTTCTTGGGGCCCACCAGTGGAGCTGATTCTTGGGACCACCAGTGGAGGTGATTCTTGGGACCACCAGTGGAGGTGATTCTTGGGTACCACCAGTGGAGGTGATTCTTGGGTGCCACCAGTGGAGGTGATTCTTGCGACCACCAGTGGAGGTGATTCTTGGGTGCCACCAGTGGAGGTGATTCTTGGGGCCACCAGTGGAGATGATTCTTGGGGCCACCAGTGGAGATGATTCTTGGGAGCCCACCAGTGGAGGTGATTCCTGGGGCCACCAGTGGAGCTGATTCTTGTTGCCACCAGTGGAGGTGATTCTTGGTGCCAACCGTGGAGGTGATTTTTGGGTGCCACTAGTGGAGGTAATTCTTGGTGCCACCAGTGGAGCTGTTTCTTAGGGGCCACTAGGGGGGGTTATTCTTTGTGCCACCAGTGTAGGTGATTTTTGGGGCCACCAGTGGAGGTGATTCTTGGGGTCACCAGTGGAGGTGATTCTTGGGGCCACCAGTGGAGGTGATTCTTGGGGCCACCAGTGGAGATGATTCTTGGGGCCACCAGTGGAGATGATTCTTGGGGCCACCAGTGGAGATGATTCTTGGGCCACCAGTGGAGGTGATTCTTGGGGCCACCAGTGGAGGTGATTCTTGGGGCCACCAGTGGAGTTGATTCTTGGGGCCACCAGTGGAGGTGATTCTTGGGGCCACCAGTGGAGGTGATTCTTGGGGCCACCAGTGGAGATGATTCTTGGGGCCACCAGTGGAGGTGATTCTTGGGGCCACCAGTGGAGCTGATTCTTGGGGCCACCAGTGGAGGTGATTCTTGGGGCCACCAGTGGTGATGATTCTTGCGGTCACCAGTGGAGGTGATTCTTGGGGCCACCAGTGGAGCTGATTCTTGGGTCCAACAGAGGAGGTGATTCTTGGGGCCACCAGTGGAGATGATTTTTGGGGCCACCAGTGGAGATGATTCTTGGGATCACAAGTGGAGCTGAGTCTTGGGGCCACCAGTGGAGCTGATTCGTAGCGCCCACCCTATAGTTACTCTACATGACTGCACATCCCTTATTTTCCTCTCTCTCTTTCTCTGCCCTTCTCCCTTATAAACCCGTATGAGCCTGCTCTGCTGGGCTTTGTATCTACTCTTATCGTGTAGGACAGGGGTCCCCAACCGCCGGTCCGCGGCCCCGGGATAACAGGATGCCGGCCGGCCGCCCGGTGACTTTAGTCCGGGCGGTCGGCATCTTCTGTGCGCGGCCGCTGTAATCCGGCTGCGCACAGATAGCAGCTGCGCACATCGTGCGGCTGCATTACAGAGAAAGCAGGAGCGATGCATTACCGCCTCGGCTTTCCCTATCACTGCAGATGCGACGCTCACTGAGCTCCGCATCTACAGCGATGAGCAGCGCAGGGGGAGTGATGCACGGTGACGTCACACCCCCCGCGTCGCTCGCTGCTGTCGGCTGCTGGGAGGAGGAGCTCGGCCGAGGATCCGGGAAAGGTGAGTGACTTCTTATTACTTTTTTTTTTTTTTTTTTTATAATTGTCCTGGCTGCCTACTGGGGGCAGCTATCTATCACTATTACTGGGGGCAGCTATCTATCATTATTACTGAAGCAGCTATCTATCATTACTACTGGGGGCAGCTATGTATCACTATCACTGAGGCAGCTGTCTATCATTATTACTGGGGCAGCTACCTATCATTATTACTGGGGCAGCTATCTATACTATTACTGGGGCAGCTATCTATCACTATTACTGGGGGCAGCTATCTATCACTATTACTGGGGCAGCTATCTATCACTATTACTGGGGGCAGCTATCTATCACTATTACTGGGGGCAGCTATCTATCACTATTACTGGGGCAGCTATGTATCACTACTGGGGCAGCTATGTATCACTACTGGGGGCAGCTATGTATCACTACTGGGGCAGCTATGTATCACTACTGGGGGCAGCTATGTATCACTACTGGGGGCAGCTATATATCACTACTACTGGGGGGGGAAGCTATCATCACTACTGGGGCAGCTATCATCACTACTGGGGGCAGCTATGGATCACTACTGGGGCAGCTATGTATCACTACTGGGGCAGCTATGTATCACTACTGGGGGCAGCTATGTATCACTACTGGGGGTAGCTATATATCACTACTGGGGGCAGCTATGTATCACTACTGGGGGCAGCTATGTATCACTACTGGGGGCAGCTATGTATCACTATCACTACTGGGGGGCTATATTTATTATTACAGGGGGCATATATCTCTATAATGACAGAGCTGATTACATATGTATATTATATACATGTATAATACTGAGCCACAGAGCTGATCAATATTACTGCAGACTGATTATCAGCTCTGTTGGTCAGCATTATTAACATAATAGTGACCCACAGAGCTGACAATCAGTCTCCAATTATAAAATACTGGTTACCCCATACTATACCCCTAAATGACACAGTATACACTTTATTGGGGTTTTTTTTTGTGTGTGATTCTAAACATCCATCCCCCTCCATAAACCCGCCCCTAATAACCACGCACCCCCAATAACTCCGCCCCCCACTGGGCCGTGGAAAAATTGTCGTGCATCAAACCGGTCCCTGGTAGAAAAAAGGTTGGGGACCGCTGCTGTAGGATACTGTCTGCTGAGCTGTGTATCTAATCCTATCCTGTGTGATACAGTCTGCTGAGCTGTGTATCTAATCCTATCCTGTGTGATACAGTCTGCTGAGCTGTGTATCTAATCCTATCCTGTGTGATACTGGCTGATGAGCCGTGTATCTAATCCTATCCTGTGTGATACAGTCTGCTGAGCTGTGTATCTAATCCTATCCTGTGTGATACAGTCTGCTGAGCTGTGTATCTAATCCCATCCTGTGTCATACCATCTGCTGAGCTGTGTATCTAATCCAATCCTGTTGATACAGTCTGCTGAGCTTTGTATCTAATCGTATACTGTGTGATACCGTCTGCTGAGCTGTGTATCTAATCCTATCCTGTGTGATACTCCCTGCTGAGCTGTGTATCTAATCCTATCCTGTGTGATACCGTCTGCTGAGCTGTGTATCTAATCCTATCCTGTGTGATACCGTCTGCTGAGCTGTGTATCTAATCCTATCCTGTGTGATACATTAAGCAGAGCTGTGTATCTAATCCTATCCTGTGTGATACAGTCTGCTGAGCTGTGTATCTAATCCTATCCTGTGTGATACTGTCTGCTGAGCTGTGTATCTAATCCTATCCTGTGTGATACAGTCTGCTGAGCTGTGTATATAATCCTATCCTGTGTGATACAGTCTGCTGAGCTGTGTATCCAAGTCTCTGACGCATGATACATTCCTCTCATGCACCCTACTACTCTGTTGCAGTGTTGCCCCTGATGCGTGTACTATGATAATGGATGTGAGAGCGGCTCGTTAGCAGATTGCTACATTTACATACGGAATAAATCATTCCAGAAATTTGTAAATAATTAATCAAGATAATGAAACACCAGAGCCGCAAATATTACTGACAGCAACCAGGCAACCCTGCACATCACTCACTTTCCTGCCCCCCTAGTGTCAGCGTCATTATCCTGCCAACAAGTGTCAGCGTCATTATCCTGCCCCCCAAGTGTCAGCGCCATTATCCTGCCCCCCAAGTGTCAGCGTCATTATCCTGCCTCCAAGTGTCAGCGCCATTATCCTGCCCCCAAGTGTCAGCGCCATTATCCTGCCCCCCAAGTGTCAGCGTCTTTATCCTGCCAACAAGTGTCACCGTCATTATCCTGCCCCCCAAGTGTCAGCGTCATTATCCTGCCCCCCCAGTGTCAGCGTGATTATCCTGCCAACAAGTGTCATTATCCTGCCCCCCAAGGGTCAGCGTCATTATCCTGCCCCCCAAGTGTCAGCGCCATTATCCTGCCCCCCAAGTGTCAGCGCCATTATCCTGCCCCCCAAGTGTCAGCGTCATTATCCTGCCAACAAGTGTCAGCGCCATTATCCTGCCCCCAAAGTGTCAGCGCCATTATCCTGCCCCCCAAGTGTCAGCGTCATTATCCTGCCAACAAGTGTCACCGTCATTATCCTTCCCCCCAAGTGTCAGCGCCATTATCCTGCCCCCCAAGTGTCAGCGTCATTATTGCAACAAGTGTCATTATCTCCCCCCAAGTGTCACCGTCATTATCCTGCCCCCCAAGTGTCAGAGTCATTATCCTGCCCCCAAGTGTCAGCGTCATTATCCTGCCCCCAAGTGTCAGCGTCATTATCCTGCCCCCAAGTGTCAGCGTCATTATCCTGCCCCCAAGTGTCAGCATCATTATCCTGCCCCCCAAGTGTCAGCGTCATTATCCTGCCCCCCAAGTGTCAGCGTCATTATCCTGCCCCCCAAGTGTCAGCGTCATTATCCTGCCCCCAAGTGTCAGCGTCATTATCCTGTCCCCCAAGTGTCAGCGTCATTATCCTGTCCCCAAGTGTCAGCGTCATTATCCTGTCCCCCAAGTGTCAGCGTCATTATCCTGTCCCCCAAGTGTCAGCATCATTATCCTGCCCCCCAAGTGTCAGCGTCATTATCCTGCCCCAAGTGTCAGTGTCATTATCCTGCCCCCCAAGTGTCAGCGTCATTATCCTGCCCCCAAGTGTCAGCGTCATTATCCTGCCCCCCAAGTGTCAGTGTCATTATCCTGCCCCCAAGTGTCAGCGTCATTATCCTGCCCCCCAAGTGTCAGCGTCATTATCCTGCCCCCAAGTGTCAACGTCATTATCCTGCCCCCAAGTGTCAGTGTCATTATCCTGCCCCCCAAGTGTCAGTGTCATTATCCTGCCCCCAAGTGTCAGTGTCATTATCCTGCCCCCAAGTGTCAGTGTCATTATCCTGCCCCCAAGTGTCAGTGTCATTATCCTGCCCCCCAAGTGTCAGTGTCATTATCCTGCCCCCAAGTGTCAGCGTCATTATCCTGCCCCAAGTGTCTGCGTCATTATCTTGCCCCCCAAGTGTCAGCGTCATTATCCTGCCCCCCAAGTGTCAGCATCATTATCCTGCCCCCAAGTGTCAGCGTCATTATCCTGCCCCCCAAGTGTCAGTGTCATTATCCTGTCCCCCAAGTGTCAGCGTCATTATCCTGCCCCCCAAGTGTCAGTGTCATTATCCTGCTCCCAAGTGTCAATATGTCATGTGTGGATTATATTTCTAGTGGGGCCTTTCATGTATGTTCCCCTTTAAGGCAGCATGGTCTCCCATAATCAGCAGCCCCTGGTGACAGCGCCCCCTGTCTGGACAGGGATGTTATTCCGGCCATTTTTCTTCCCACCGATCATTTCATGGTTTATATGCTGATTTCACTAACCAGGCGCTGTGCAGCGAGGGATTACTGCGGATTACCGCTCTCCCCTTGACTAATCCCCATTTATTCGTGCTGCGTCTTTATTGCTTAAAAATGTCTTTGCGCTCCTGGTGTATGAATGCCAGAGACTGCGATACGTCTCATGTGCCAACTGCACAAAAAAGAAAACTGTCCCCCTCAGAAAGCGATCACACGGCTGGTCCGGAGGGTCCACACTATAGGTCAGAGGTCTCTACAGGTCTTCAGTTCAACGGACTTGAACAGGGCCAGAAAACAGTTGCTGCTGCTTTAAGGAAACAGCGCCACCCCTGTTCAGTGCAGAAAATGCAGCTCAGCCTGCAGACAGGTACAAGCCTGCCTTTGTTACCCACAGCAACCAATCAGAGCTCATGGCAACCAATCAGAGCCCATAGCAACCAATCAGAGCTCATGGCAACCAATCAGAGCCCATAGCAACCAATGCAGCCATAGCAACCAATCAGAGCTATGGCAACCAATCTAAGCCCATAGCAACCAAATCAGAGCTCATACAATTCAATCAGTAGCCCATAGCAACAATCGAGCTCATAGCAACCAATAAGAGCTCGCTTCATTTCCAGAGCACTATATTAAATGAAAGCTGAGCTCTGATTGGTTGCTATGGGCTCTGGTTGCTATGAGTTCTGATTGGTTGCTATGGGCCCTGGTTGCTATGGGCTCTGAGTTGCTATGGGCTCTGGTTTCTGATTGGTTGCTATGCGCTCTGATTGGTTGCTATGGGAAACAAAGAGTCTTACTAGTAGTCAGTTTGCATACATAAGGTTCAACGGGTCTAATGCTTACCTGCAAAGAGGGCAACACTGGCTTGCTTGGCATCAAATGGGCAACGTGCTTGACCGTTAAACTCTTCCCCTTCTTGCTCCAGGGTCTTGATCTGCAGGAATATTACATATGTCACATGAGAGACGAGCACCCCAAATATTAGTAGAACATTGAGAGTGAACTATCCATACAAGCACTGATGGGTAGTGGCCCCAGTCATGGGGGTAAATGCCATCCAATGGGCATAAGCAAGGACTGTGATCAACTCAAATTGTCCATCCTGACAAGGTCTATGGGTTGATCTCAACACCCACCCTGGTTCTTGACTGATAAGGTCATACAATCTGGTTGGGTTGTGTATGGCCACCAGTGGGGGTCCTACATGGTTAGGTTACCCCGTTAGCTGTAGGAGAAGAACCAGGTGCACATAAACCTGCGAAAACCTTTTTTGCTTTACTTTGTTCCTGAAAATGATTGGAGTCACATGATAACACTTCCTGTCACTGCTCTGGCGGCTCCAAAATATGTAACCAGCACTGTTTTTTATGTGGATAAGACAGTGCTAGAATCCATGAACAAGTCTCACTTGGAGGACATGAAAGGAAGTGTTAACATAGGGACACTGGAGATATGAGATAGATAGATATGAGAGAGATAGATAGATAAATATGAGATAAATAGATAGATAGATATGAAAATAGAATAGATATGGGGATAGAATAGATGATATGAGATAGATAGATATGAATAGATAGATAGAGTTAATAGAATAGAGATAGAATAGATAGATAGAAGATAGAGATAATGAATGAAGGAGATAGATATGAGATAGATAGATAGATATTAGATTATAGATAGATAGATAGAGATATGAGATAGATAGATATGGGATAGATAGATATGAGATAGATAGAATGAGATAGATAGATAGATAGATAGATAGATAGATAGGAGATAGATAGATAGAGATAGATATGAGATAGATAGTAGATAAAGGATAGATAGATAGATAATAATGGATGATAGATATGAAGATAGATAGATAGATAGAAGATAGATAGATAGATAGATAGATAGATATGGGATAGATAGATAGAATATAGAAAATAGATAGATATGAGATAGATAGATATGAGATAGATAGATAGAGATAGAATAGAGATAGATAGATAGATAGATAGATAGAATAGATAGATAGATATGATAGATAGAGAATAGATAGATAGATATATATGGATAGATAGATAGATAATTAGATAGATAGATATGGAGATAGATAGATATGAGATAGATAGATAATGAGATAGATAGATATATATGAGATAGATAGATAGATAAATGGATAGATAGATAGATAAATAGATAGATACCAAGAGCACATCAAACCTTTTGAGCTCCTGAGAGGAGGTATGTTTTGGATGACGTTAAAAACCTGGAGCCACATGATAACACTTCATGTCATTACTCTAACAGTTCTAGAAAATGTAATTAACTTATTATGTGAATATGATAGAGCCAGTGTTAGAATCCATACACATGTCCCAATAGACTGAGGACATGACAGAAAGTATTAGCATAGGGACATTGGAGGCTTGCTTTTTTCAACCAGTGATACCTCTGGAAGGAATAGTATAGAAAGAAAGGTATTTTAATGCTTTATCGTGCAGTGCAGAGGCTTTTATATCGTTTTATGACAGACGAGGAATATCCCAGTTATAAATTATAAGCCATTGATATCGCTATATTAACAAAAGCTATGACAAGAAGTGTTAGAATAGAAAGAAACGGTTTTCAATCCTTTGTGCAGTGCAGAGACTTTAATATCAATTATATAATGGATAAAGAATACATCAGTCATAAATGATAAGTAATTGATTTCACTACATTGATAGAGGATTGACAGGAAGTGTTAACATAGGGAAATTGGAGGCGTGTTTTTATTTACCAGTGATATCTCTGCACTGGAATAGTATAGAAGGAAACGGTTTGCAGTGCTTTACTGTGCAGGGACCTTTATATAATTTATATAATGGATGAGGAATACCATTTACAAATAATAGTAACTGTTATTGCTCCGAGCTCACCTTGTAGTTCCGGCACGTGGGGTTGAAGGAGTTGGTGCCGCAGGCGATGAGGGTCTGGTCGTTCTTGGGGACGAGCACTTTGATGTAATTGTAGCATTCATCCTGCAATAGAGACAATGACAACGTCAAAGTACAGACGTACAGCTCCACCACTTCCCAACTGAGCGGCAATGACGGCATGGTCACCCAGCTTTCCCCAATCCTGAATGGCAATGGCGGCATGGTCACCGTTTCCAATCTGGGCATGGCGGGGTCACCCAGCTTCCCAATTCGGGCGCGTGGTCCCCAGCTTTCCCATCCATTGAGGTGGTACAGCTTTCCCCATCCTGGCGGCTGGGTCACCAGCTTTCCAATCTGGCGTGGTCACACTTTCTCATCTGCGTGTGGTCACCGCTTTCCCAATCCTGGCGGCATGGTCACCGCTTTCCCCATCTGGCGCATGGTCACCCAGTTTCCAAAATCCTGGCGGCGTGGTCCCCGTTTTCTTGGCAGGCGATGGTCACCCTGCTTTCCCCAATCTGGGGCGGCATGGTCACCGCTTTCCCCAATCCTGACGGCAATGGTACAGCTCCCACCCGCTTTCCCCATTTGCACGGCAATTGGCGGCATGGTCACCCAGCTTTCCCCAATCCTGGCGGCAATGGCGGCATGGTCACCCAGCTTTCCCCAATCCTGAATGGCAATGGCGGCATGGTCACCCAGCTTTCCCCAATCCTGGCAGGGGGTGGTCACCCAGCTTTCCCCAATCCTGGCGCGTGGTCACCAGCTTTCCATCTGGCGGCATGGTCACCAAGCTTTCCCCAATCCTGGCGCGTGGTCACCCAGCTTTCCCCAATCCTTGCAGCGTGGTCACCCAGCTTTCCCCAATCCTGGCGGCTGGGTCACCCAGCTTTCCCCAATCCTGGCGGCGTGGTCACCCAGCTTTCCCCAATCCTGCGCGTGTGGTCACCCAGCTTTCCCCCAATCCTGGCGTGTGGTCACCCAGCTTTCCAATCCTGCGATGGGTCCTGCTTTCCCAATCTGCGGCTGGTCCCAGCTTTCCCAATCCTGGCGGCGTGGGTCACCCAGCTTTCCCCAATCCTGGCGGCGTGGTCACCCAGCTTTCCCCAATCCTGGCGGCGTGGTCACCCAGCTTTCCCCAATCCTGGCGTGTGGTCACCCAGCTTTCCCCCAATCCTGGCGGCATGGTCACCCAGCTTTCCCCAATCCTGGCGGCTGGGTCACCCAGCTTTCCCCAATCCTGGCGGCGTGGTCACCCAGCTTTCCCCCAATCCTGGCGGTGTGGTCACCCAGCTTTCCCCCAATCCTGGCGGCGTGGTCACCCAGCTTTCCCCAATCCTGGCGGCATGGTCACCCAGCTTTCCCCAATCCTGGCGGCTGGTCACCCAGCTTTCCAAAATCCTGGCGGCGTGGTCACCCAGCTTTCCCCAATCCTGGCGGCGTGGTCACCCAGCTTTCCCCCAATCCTGGCGGCGTGGTCACCCAGCTTTCCCCCAATCCTGGCGGCGTGGTCACCCAGCTTTCCCCCAATCCTGGCGGCATGGTCACCCAGCTTTCCCCAATCCTGGCGTGTGGTCACCCAGCTTTCCCCCAATCCTGGCGGCGTGGTCACCCAGCTTTCCACAATCCTGGCGGCGTGGTCACCCAGCTTTCCCCAATGATGGCGGCGTGGTCACCCAGCTTTCCCCAATCCTGGCAGCGTGGTCACCCAGCTTTCCCCAATCCTGGCGGCGTGGTCACCCAGCTTTCCCCCAATCCTGGCGGCGATGGTCACCCAGCTTTCCCCAAATCCTGGCTGCGTGGTTAACCAGCTGTCCCCGAATCCTGGTGGCGTGGTCACCCTGATTTCCCCAATCCTGGCGGCGTGGTCACCCAGCTTTCCCCAATCCTGGCGGCGTGGTCACCCAGCTTCCCCCAATCCTGGCGGCGTGGTCACCCAGCTTTCCCCCAATCCTGGCGGCGTGGACACCCAGCTTTCCCACATAGCTGAACACTTCTTGTCTATTCATCTGGCCGCTTGCTGTATACTTGGCCACCTCCCTTGTAGTATATAGAGAAATTTGCATCTTTCTCCGCGCAGCATTGTATTCACTCTATTCTCCTTTGTCCGATAAAGGTAATTTTTTTTCCCCGAGCGCAGGAGAGATACGGCGAGCCTAAAGAATGGCGCAGGTCTGTGTGACGGCTGAATGGGAAATCGGGCTTTTATCTTAAAATGCATCGTTACTCAGCAACCGAGACTCGTGTCCAGATCATATCAATGAAAGCAAGTGACAAAACAATGGCGGCCCAGCGAGAGCCCACATGGCAATTATCCCCACCGTGCCAGCACTTCAATCCCTATTTTCTGGCATAGGCGAAAAAAAGCCCCTCACAACCCATCATTTTACCCTGGCGGGGACGCAGGGGGGTCGCTGGGGTTTGTCATACGTGACGACTGTGGGAGCCCGCACTTGTGTGATACCATTTATTCCACATAATTGGCCGCTCCTCCGGTCGGTGGCGCTCACAGGGGGTCTTCCATCACTTCTGAAGTCTTGAAAGCCTTTACCCCCTGGACGCTTCATGTGATTGATACGCTGTCTGTATTCAGCGCCTGTTCCCTCATGAGATGAAAAATCCTTGCATCGTCCTTTTATGTCAGGTTTAGTTTTTTTTTTTACTTACATCTGATCCTGCTGACCCAGCTTTTCCAAGCTCCGGTCTAGACATGTAATATTATATTGAATGTTCCCATGTTGCTGCATAGTTAGTCTAGCCGTTCAGGGCTCTGGAAAAGCAGAGTGAAAGTTTTGCTGTTATGGGCACTGGGACAGCAGAGTCAAAGTTTAGCTGCTCAGCGTTCTGGGACAGTAAGATGAAAGTTTAGCCTTTCTGGGTTCCGGGAAAGCAGAGTGAACGTTTAGCTGCTCAGGGTTATGGGAAAGCTGGATGCATATTTATCCTCTTGCATTGTCCTTTTATGTCAGGTTTAGTTTTTTTTTTTTTTTTACTTACATCTGATCCTGCTGACCCAGCTTTTCCAAACTCCGGTCTAGACATGTAATATTATATTGAATCTTTCCATGTTGCTGCATAGTTATCCTAGCCGTTCAGGGGTCTGGAAAAGCAGAGTGAACGTTTGGCTGCTCAGGGTTCTAGGAAAGTAGCGTAAATATTTTTCCACTTTAGGAAAGCAGAGTGAAAGTTTAGCCACTCAGGGTTTTCAGAAAGCAGAGTGAATGTTTTGCCACTTTGGGAAAGCGGGGTGAAAGCTTAGCTGCTAAGGGTTCTGGGAAAACAGTGAAAGTTTAGTCACTCAGGATTCTGGGAAAGCAGAGTGAAAGTTTAGTTGTTCTGTGTTCTGGGTAAGCAGAGTAAAAGTTTAACTATGCAGGGTTCTGGGAAAGCAGGGTGAAAGTTTGGCTGTTCTGGGCACTGGGAAAGCAGAGTGAAAGTTTAGCCACTCAGGGTTGTGGGAAAGCAGAGTGAAAGTTTATCCGCTCAGGGTTTTGAGAAAGCAGGGTAAAAGTTTAGCTGTTCAGGGTTTTGAGAAAGCAGAGTGAACGTTTTGCCACTTTAGGAAAACAGTGAAAGTTTAGCTGTTCAGGGCTCTGGGAAAGCAGAGTGAAAGTTTAGTGGTTCTGGGAAAGCAGAGTGAAAGTTTAGCGGTTCTGTATTCTGGGAAAGCAGGATGAATGTTTATCCGCTCAGGGTTTTGAGAAAGCAAAGTGAATGTTTAGCTGCTCTGGGTTTTGAGAAAGCAGAGTGAACATTTTGCCGCTTTGGGAAAAAAGTGAAAGTTTAGCTGTTCGGGGCTCTGGGGAAGCAGGATGAATGTTTATCTGCTCAGGGTTTTGAGAAAGCAAAGTGAATCTTTATCTGCTCTGGGTTTTGAGAAAGCAGAGTGAACATTTTGCCGCTTTGTGAAAGTGGGGTGAAAGTTTAGCTGTTCAGGGCTCTGGGAAAGCAGAGTGAAAGTTTATTGGTTCTGTATTCTGGGAAAGCAGAGTGAAAGTTTAGCCGTTTAGGGTTCTGGGAAAGCAGAGTGAAAGTTTCGCTGTTCTGTATTCTGGGAAGGCGGAGTAAAAGTTTCGCTGTGCAGGGTTCTGGGAAAGCAGGGTGAAAGTTTAGCTGTTTAGGGTTCTGGGAAAGCTTAGTCATCTCGAATGGAGCCTAATGCTCCAGAACAAACTTTTTTTCAAAGACATCCTGAAGGGATACAGGCCGCCTAATCTGTCAGTATTTATATCACATCACCCGCCACCAATAATTTTGATTTATCCTTGTTGAGCACCTTGAGGGAAAAAAAAAATCAATAAATCCTATCAAGTTCGGGCGAGCCGATAGATAATGAAAATGAATGAAAAGCTCCTACAATCGATGTAAGCCAATCACATCCTGACAGGGCTGATTGTGAATAGAACCCCCCCGTCGCCCCTCCACCCCACCAAAAAGAAAGTTTACTCCAATGTCTGACACATGGTAATTCATGTATACACGTGTATGATTATGATCATGTAGATCCAATAGCCTAAAGCAGAAGACGATATAATCCATATTGTCCGATGAGATCTAGAAAGTCTGACGGCGCACAAAAGAAGAGTACGGACCATAATTGCAATCACGGTCCTATACTGATGAGAGCTTAAAAGTCTGGCGCAGTGCAAAGAGCACAGGCCATGATTACTATCATTACCTTACACCAGAGTTTAAATCATAAACATTGTCCTATACTGATGAGAGCTGGAAAGTCTGGCACAGTACAAAGAGAGCTCAGACCATGACGGCAATCACTGTTATCAACTGATGAGAGCTAAAAAGTCAGGCACAGCACTAAGATAGTGCAGCCCCTGATTTCTATCATTGCCTTACACTGATGAGAGCTAAAAAGTCAGGCACAGCACTAAGATAGCTCAGCACATGATGTCTATCATTGCCATACACTGATGAGGTCTACAAAGTCTGGCACAGCACTAAGATAGTGCAGCCTCTGATTTCTATCATTGCCATACACTGATGAGGTCTAGAAAGTCTTGCACAGCACTAAGATAGTGCAGCCCCTAATTTATATCATTGCCGTCCACTGGTGAGATCCAGAAAGTCTTGCACAGCACTAAGATAGTGCAGCCCCTAATTTATATCATTGCCGTCCACTGATGAGATCTAGAAAGTCTTGCACAGTAAAAAAAAAAAGCGCAGAACATGATTATTACCTTATCCTGATGAGATCTAAAAAGTTTGCCACAATACAAAAGAGTTCAAACCATAACAATAATCATTGTCTTATACTGATGAGATCTAGAAAGTCTTGCACAGTACAAAGAGAGCTCAGACCATGACGACAATCATTGTTATCAACTGATGAGAGCTAAAAAGTCAGGCACAGCACTAAGATAGTGCAGCCCCTGATTTCTATAATTGCCTTACACTGATGAGAGTGGAGACTATTACCCAAATTGTTGTCATACTGATGAGATGAGGAAAGTCTGACACAGTAGAAAGAGAGCTCAAACCATGATGGCAATCATTGTTATAAACTGATGAGAGCTAAAAAGTCTGGCACAGCACTAAGATAGAAATTAGGGGCTGCACTATCATTGCCGTACACTGATGGGATCTAGGAAGCCTGGCATAGTACAAAGAGAGCTCAGACCATGATGGCAATCATTATTATAAACTGATGAGAGCTAAAAAGTCTGGCACAGCACTAAGATAGTGCACTCCTGATTTCTAACATTGCCGTACACTGATGAGATCTAGAAAGTTTTGCACGGTACAAAAGAGAGTGGAGACTATTACCCTAATTGTTGTCATATACTGATGAGATCTGTAAAGTCTGGCACAGTACAAAGAGAGCTCAGACCATGACGGCAATCATTGTCATAAACTGATGAGAGCTAAAAAGTCAGGCACATCACAAAGATTGTGCAGCCCCTGATTTCTATCATTGCCATACACTGAGGAGATCTAGAAAGCTTGCCACAATACAAAAGAGTTCAAACCATAACTATAATCATTGTCTTATACTGATGAGATCTATAAAGTCTGGCACATTACCAAGAGATACGGACATAATTGTAGCCTTATTCTGATGAAACTTAGAAAGCTCAGACCATAATCATAATCATTTCCTATCCTGATGAGATCTAGAAAGTTAGCACAGTATAATATAGTGCAGTCTATAATCCTAATTGTTACCCAATACCTGGGAGATCCAGAAGGTTTGACACAGTCCAAAGAGCACAAGCCATAATCATTGTCCTATAATGATGAGAACTACACAGTCTGGCACTGTACATGACAGAACACAAGTCATAATCATTGTCTTGTGCTGATGAGACCTAAAAAGTCTGGTACAGTACAAAGAGAGCAAGTGCCATAAGGGTCCGTCCACGCGGCAAGCATTTCCAATCGAAAAATCCACGCGGGTTCGGATGTTAAAAACAAACGGTAATCCATCCCCATAGACATCAATTGAAAATCCGCTTTGTAGTCCACACGACTCAAATTTTCTGAGGCCGGATTTAAAAACTGCAGTTTCAAAAAATTTAGAACATGCTCAATCTTCACTCGGAAAATGGCGGAAAATGTACTATTAAAGTCAATGCAATGGCATGAAACATGACCAGAAAGCTTTGTGCGCATTTTTGGGGACGGATCTGTGTCCAAAAACTCAATTGTGCTCCATGATGCGAAAACGATTAAAAAAACAAATCCGAAAAATCTGTCCCAAAAAACAAAACCCGAGTTAAAATTCTTCGAGTATTTGTGTAAAATACTGGTTGGACAACGCAGTTTTAGGATTCACAATCCAACAAGTATTTTGTCCGTTGTCGTGTGGACGCAGCCTATAGAGACAGTAATTCCTGCTGATGAGAGCTAAGAAGGGTGGCACAGAAAAAGATAGCAGGAGCCAAAATCCACGCCTTAACTCACTGAGCCTTTAAAGGCTAGCATGGTGAAAACACAACAGAAGCCACAATCCACGCCGCATGTGAAATCTATGGCCCGCACAATAAAAAGACAGCGCTGTCCATACGCCATATATTATACTAATGAGACCTAGAAATGCTGGCACAGAAGACGTCCTGCAAGAGAAAGACCAGTGCACTAAATAACCAGCAGCGGCCACAATCCGCGCCTTATCCTGATGAGATCTAAAAGTGCTCGCATGATAAAAGTAGAGAGGCAGCCAAGAGCCATGCTTCATACTAATGAGATCTAAAGAGGCTGCCACTGAAAAATACAGCCAGAACCACAACCCAGGCCCTAGACTCATGCGATTTTAAAGGGCTGGCACAGTACAAAGACAGCAGACACCATACTCATTGCTGTGTGCCAGAGATCTGCAACCTGTGGCTCTTGCATAACTCTTGTAAAACTCCAACTCCCAGTATGCCCTGACAATTGCTGGGAGTTGGAGTCGTATACTAGTGAAATCTCAAAAAGACTGGTGCATCAGAAGCCTTATCCTGATGAGATCTAGAAAGGCAGGCACAGCAAAAACATGTAAAAGCCACAGTCCGTGCCCTATACTGATGAAATCCAAAAAGACTGGAACCGTAAAAAAACACCTAAGAGGCCACAGTCCATGCCTTATCCGGAGGAGCCCTAAAAAGGCAGGCACAGTAATAACAAATAAGAAGCCACAGTCCGTGCCTTATGCTGATGAGATCTAAAAAGACTGGAACTGTAAAAAACACCTAAAAGACCACAGTCCATATCTTATGCTGATGAGATCTAAAAAAAAAAAAAAAACAACCTGTCACTGCAGAAACTGTAATTCATCCCTTATCCTGATGAGACCTAAAAAGGCTGGCACAGTTAAAAAACCTAAAAAGCCAGAGCCCATGCCTTATTCTAATGACATCTAACATGGCAAAGTAACATCAGATAGTCAATGCCATATCCTGATGAGATCTAAAAAGACTGGCACAGTAAAAACAATGAAGAAGCAATATTCCACGCATTGTTCTGATTTGATCTAAAATGGCTGGCACATTAATAACAAATAAGAGGCGACAGTCCTAGCCTTATCCTGATGAGATCTAAAAAGGCTGACACAAAAAAAAAACACATAAGAAGTCACAGTCTAAGCCTTATCCTGGTGACCTCGGAAAGGACTGGCATAGTAAAATCACATAAAAAGCCATAGTCCATGCCGTATCCTGATGAGATCTAAAAAGACTGGCATAGGAAAAACATGTAAGAGACCACAGTCCATGCCTTAAACTAATGAGATCTAAAAAACCTGGTGTTATAAAATCACATAAGAAGCCATAGTCCATGCCTTGTGCTGATGAGATCTAAAAAGACTGGCACAGTAAAAACATGCAAGAGACCACAGTCCATGCTTTATACTAATGAGATCTAAAAAAAAACACTGGCATTATAAAATCACATAAGAAGCCACAGTCCATGCCGTATCCTGATGAGATCTAAAAAGACTGGCACAATAAAAACACATAAGAAGTCATACAGTGTTGGACCTGGGTGCCTAAGACCCACCAGTGGAATTTCATTCTGCGAGCCCATCAATGGAGCTGA
The DNA here is from genome assembly GCA_025379985.1 of Phyllomedusa bahiana. Classification (NCBI taxonomy): domain Eukaryota; kingdom Metazoa; phylum Chordata; class Amphibia; order Anura; family Hylidae; genus Phyllomedusa; species Phyllomedusa bahiana. Next base: position 66,965 of record JAODAL010004471.1, on the reverse strand, counting down.
TAATGGGGGCCCATCAATGGAGCTGACACCCTACTGCTTCTGTACCTGCCGCTTATACTCTGCCTCTTGCTTTTTGCCTTTTTCTCTCTGCCTTTCTGCAGTTTAAAAGAAATTCCAGCTTCCTGACCCCGATATCAGAACCAGTTTGTAACCCCGTTAATTGCTCTATTGTAACATCTGTAATACTCTAGGCAAGCCCCCATTCCCTCGCCTTGTACTGATGAGATCTAGCAAGGCCAGCACAGGTTTCTGTGCACTGGGCCCGGTCCCAGCTGTTGTTTATTTCTGAATATTCAGTGATTTTGCCCAATTTTTCTTTATTATCTTGAGGCCTGAAATTTACCAACAGCAGTCCGAATCAACCGACTGTAATCTAAAGGAAATTTTGGTGAATTATTCTGGGCTCTGATTTTCCAATTATAAACCTATTCATACACAGTCTGGGCAGTCAAACAGATACTCCATTAAATCCGCGCCTGCCATTGAACGGTCGTCTCGATTGCTCTGTTGCCTTTGTGTAAATGTTTGCCGCCTGCAACACCTTCAGGCCTGACAGAAATGGCTTCTCCAAAAACCCTGAAGCAAAAAATTCACTTCTTATGCTATTCACATTGGCGTCCACAGCGTCGCAGCTTGACTGCTGTCCACTTAGCTGGGGCCCTGCACTTTTAACACTGTAATGATATACAGTTCTGGGCAAAGTGCTGTCCTGCAGAGTTGTGAGGACTAATAAAGCTTTTTTGTTTTAAAAAAGGCACCTGAAATGGGTTTGGAGCACAGCGACAAGGGTGTACCGCTCGCTGTTTGGTATGTGCCATTATGTATTCCAGCTGCCCTGTCAACGCAAACCTTTCATGTGGAACAAAAAATAAAAAGTTATCAGCATTAATGTATAAAACGCTGCAAAGGAAAATGGCTTCTAAACGGCAAAATGGAAATAAAGCAAAAGTTTACTTCACAACTTCACCCCAGTATTTGGCTCCCCAGGAAAATGAAACCATTTAGATTGGTTTTATAGATTGTGCTGTGGGAGAGGCAGAGAGAGCTGCTTCATTCAGTGTATGGACACAGAGCAGCTCAAAAAATTGCCGTGCTGATACTTGACCACGTCTGAATGTGAATGTGAAATGTTCTTTTTCTATTGTTTTTCGGAAAATCTCAAAAATAAAAATGTTAAAAAAGAAAAATTGTGCTGTGGGAGAGGCAGAGAGAGCTGCTGCATTCAGTGTATGGACACAGAGCAGCTCACAAAATTGCTGTAGAGTGTACAATTGATGTAACACTGGCTTACAGTCACAGTTTACATGCACAAACTTATGTAGGAGGTCTTTTTTAATTTATTGAAGTCAAGAACTATACAGGCAGTACCCGATTTGCAATTTCCCGACTTACATTCGCCTTCTGGTTACAAATGGAGGCTTATGTGGCGTGGCTCGGCGTGCTGACATCACAAACTACATCACGCCCTATAATAACTTCGGAAGGTCGCAAGCCTTTCTCTGCCCACTGTGTCTTCCAGCCCGCATGACAGCTCTTCTTTACCTTCATCCCACCCGCCCGCCTTGTCCTGGGAACCTCCGTCTTCAGGATAGCACAACAGTTCTCCCTCATGCCCTACCTGTCTCCTCTTCCCCGGCCACATCCAATGTAAAATAAAGTACTGTACTGTATCAGCATCTATAGAATTACCACGTTTGGTATGCTGGCATTTGTAGCTGTGGAACTACATGTGCCAGCATGCCACACCACACATTTACTAATTGTATGAGATAAGTACATGGGTTTAACATGTACTGCTGTTGCATGCTGGCACTGGTAGTTCCATAATCCATAGCAGCTAGTAGCTGTCGAATTAGCAGTGCCAGCATGCCACAACACACATGTACTAATTGTATAAGAGTTGATTAGTACATGGGTTTAACATATTCTGTTGTTGAACGCTGGCACTGGTAGTTCCAAAGCAGCTAGTAGCTGTTGAACTACCAGTGCCAGCATGCCCCAGAAGCACATGCGAGAAAGAAAGTCAGGTGAAATCTTCTAAACAGGGGCACAGACAGCAAAACAAATGTAATAGAGCTGTTAGCTCTTTCTTGCACTATCCAAAACAAAAAAAAAAATTGCTGGAGTTACATTTAATAAATGTACCAGTGCTGACTAACATACAAATTCAACTGGGTTCAAAAGTTGCGGCTGTGGGCCAAACCAGATCTTGGCTAGCACCTATCTGTGGTGAATAGCCAACTTGGACTTTGAAGGCATATAAATAGGTTGCAAGCGTGACCCACTCCACATCCTGCGCTGACACTTTCGGGGGCCATTACCAGGATAAGTGCGGGTCCTACAGGTGGGAACAAGTGAATACTTGGCCACACATTTGCTCGAAAGCTGTGACTGTGGGCCAAACCGGATCTTGGCTAGCACCTATCTATGGTGAATAGCCAACTTGGACTTTAATGGCATATCGATAGGTTAGGCAGTAACCAAGATAGTTATGGGTCCTAGAGGTGGGACCATGTGAATGCTTGGCTACAGATTTGCTCGAAAGCTGTGGCTCTGGTCCAAACCAGATCTTGGCTAGCACCTATCTATGTTGAATAGCCAACTTGAACTCTGATGGCATATCGATAGGTTGCAAGCGTGACTGACTCCCCAACTTGCGCTGACACTTTCGGGGGCCATTACCAGGATAGGTGCGGGTCCTAGAGGTGGGACCATGTGAATGCTTGGCCACACATTTGCTCGAAAGTTGTGACTCTGGGCCAAAACCAGATCTTGGCTAGCACCTATTTATGGTGAATAGCCACCGTAGACTTTGATAGCAAGCGAGACCGACTCCATTTTGACCTGACATTTTTTGCGTCCTGTTCCCAAGATAGCTGAGGGAGGGTTCTAAAGGTGGGAGTGGACCTATCAGATTTTGAGAGCATATCCTATTGATATGCCATCAAAGTCTATGGTGGTAGCACCCCTTAACTACCATGATGGTTCCTTCATGAAGGTCTAGTTCCTTGTCACAGCAGGAGACCGTTGAGGATTCAGCTATAACAGGTAGGGTTCGCAATCTCTTCCACAGGTGGTGTAATATTTGCAAGTAGAGAGATACAATACATCTAGAAGGGTGGTTTGAGAAGATGTGAACTTGTAGTGGTTGTTGCAAGCAAAGCTCTCAGAGAAATCCAGATCCTCAACAGCTTAATGTAGGTCACACACTCCTTTATCCGTGTAGAATTTGAGACCGGAGGAGATTGACATTGACCTTACCATCAAGTGAAATGAGGTTGTGGGACTCACAAGAGACAGGTTCTTCTCCTTTACAATGGTGCAGAACTTTCATCAAACAGATGATAAACTAATAATTCTTAGGATCTGTGATCGTCCCAAACCCCTTCAAGACCTCTCCATCCCTTACCCCAATCTGTCTGGATGCTCTTGTCTTCTCATCATCTTCCATTGACTTGTTTGGTAAGCTCGTCCACCAGCCTCCCAGAGGGGGAACTTACGGGTGAACCATTTTGCTTGAGATCAGAAATCTAATCAAGGCGCCCATCGTGGAGAGAGCCTCGCGCCAGTGTTGAAGGCGCTGGAGTGTGAGACATTGACAAAGAGAAGCTTTCGGATATCGGTGCTTAGCTCAGCAAGAGAAAATCTGCCGCTGTGCAACATCACAGAGTGGCTGAGTGTTGGGGGGAGCAGGGTCATCTGCTGCTCAGCCGCAGCAGCATGCTCTTCTTAATTAAAGGCGAATTCTAATTAGTGCCGGGGATAATGTTGTTTTCCCTGGGCCAGCAGTCGGAGCTTTCTCATTTAGCAAATTTTCATTTAGCAGACGAGTAACAAAGGCCTTGAGCCGGCAGCGGGATCGGGGGTTGTGCCTGGGAGTTCTGCGCCACGTTTTCCGAGCTCGTAAAAAGAAAAGAAATGTTTGTCGCAACCTGTTGTGTTTGGTACAATTCTAATTTGCCCTTCTGTCGTCTGGAAATAGAAATATTCACATTCATTAGCGGTAAAGATGTGGAGTTGGACACCTCAGCAGGCGCGCTCACATGGTGGAGACCTGTAGCCGTGGCCGCATCAGAAGTATGGCTGTCCTCATTGGACAGTGGATGGGGTGCCTGGTGGGACATTCGGAGCAGTGCCATCACCTCTAAGTATGTTGCTGGAGCTCCGAAACCAATATAGCTCCTGTTCCCTGCGTTTGCCTTGGTTTAAAGCCAGTCCTTTGTGTCCAGACCTTTACCACCCCTTTCTACTGCGTCTAAGCTCTCGGGATTGTCCCGCTGGTGACTTGCATCCTCCGCAGGAGCCAACCTACTCACTGTGTTCACCGTGTGGCTATCCCTCCTGCCAGGCCGTTCAAATAGCTTGTTGGCCTCTCCTTGCTGCTGGCTGCTCTGGTGCCACCTGGCTATAGGGAGGTGCGGCCAGACTCTACAAGGAGTCAGTGTCTGGCTTCCCCAGCCTATCCCCTGCTGCCAATGGGTTTATTAGGCAGCTCCTCTCTTCACACCCTGTTTGAACTTCCAGCGGCTTCTTGCCCTGCTTCCTGTTGGTCTGCTTCCTACATTACTGACCCTGGCTTGTCTTACTATCATGTCTACTCTCTCCACTCCTGACCTTGGCTATGTTTCACAAACCTGTGCTGCCTGACCTGACCTCGGACTGCCTTACCTTTGGTACTTCACACTGGTGACTTTGACTCCCCGGTCAGCTGCTACTGGTTCGGGGGACTGCTCTTGATGGCACCTGGTGACTACCTGTGTTCAAGCCTAACCTCACCATCAAAAGCTCCAGTGAAAGACCAGGTAGTCCCTTAGTCACACCCCTTCGGAGTAAGCCCGGTTAGTATCGACACCTGCAGCATTACAGGGGGCCACGTAAAATGATGCGGCAGGCTGGATACGGTTGTAAGCCTCGAGTTTGACAGGTGTGTTATATCTCATGTCTATCTCTAACGCAGATCATTGTGACCGGTCATCTCCTGTCATCATCAATGTCTGGGCATCGGAAGCTAATAATCCGATTATACAATATAATAGTCGAGTTCCTTGTCTTCCCTTGAGCTCATTTGAATATATCCACTACTGACATAATGAGGTTAGCCATGCTTTAAACTAGATTTGTGTCAAGACCTATAGACCATGCCCAGTTGTGAGGTGGGTAGAGTGGGGGTAAATAAGGCGGTATTCCTAACTCATTGATTGGCTTTAAATGTTACCAAATACACTGCTGTTTTAATTTTGCTTGGTTTCAGAGTTATTGTGGTTCTTATCTCCTGCTTGTGTACGCAAGCTTCTCTCAGTTACCGACCACCACATAAAATGACATGGCAAGCTGGATATAGTCACATAAAGGGGGCCACATAATATGACATGGCAAGCTGGATATAGTAACATAAAGGGGGCCAAATAATATGACATGGCAAGCTGGATATAGTCACATAAAGGGGGCCAAATAATATGACATGGCAAGCTGGATATAGTCACATAAAGGGGGCCAAATAATATGACATGGCAAGCTGGATATAGTCACATAAAGGGGGCCAAATAATATGACATGGCAAGCTGGATATAGTAACATAAAGGGGGCCAAATAATATGAAAATGGCAAGCAGGATATAGTAACATAAAGGGGGAAAAATAAAATGACATGGCAAGCTGGATATAGTCACATAAAGGGGGCCAAATAATATGACATGGCAAGCTGGATATAGTAACATAAAGGGGGAAAAATAAAATGACATGGCAAGCTGGATATAGTCACATAAAGGGGGCCAAATAATATGACATGGCAAGCTGGATATAGTCACATAAAGGGGGCCAAATAATATGACATGGCAAGCTGGATATAGTAACATAAAGGGGGCAAAATAATATGACATGGCAAGCTGGATATAGTAACATAAAGGGGGCCAAATAATATGATATGGCAAGCTGGATATAGTCACATAAAGGGGGCCAAATAGAATGATGTGGAAGGCTGGATACGGTCGTGAGCCTTGAGTTTGACACATGTGCTAGGATATCTCTTGTCCATCTCTAACGCAGATCATTGTGACCGGTCATCTTCTGTCATCATCATCATATGACGTGTCTGGGCTAACGTCACGATATCATAGTCAAGCTTTACCATGACGGGCAAAGTAACCCATTACCCAAACTTACCGGTTTGCCCCTCATAGCGCAGTTATCCATGTCCTTCGTCTTCCATGTTATGTACTGAAAAAAACAGGAAATGAAATATTTAAGAGACCCTCTGATTGTATCAGTCATCATGGAGATCCATGAGTGGTGGTCTGGGAGTGGGGTCTCCTCTAAGCCCTCAACCCTCTTCTAGGTGCCACGTCTTATTGGGTTATGTTCCTACTGACCCCCAAGCAAGCTCCTGGCATCTTTCTATGACTAGGGTTACTTTACCAGTATTTAAAGGGAAACTCTATTGAAATGTACTGATCTATTTGGGAGTCCTCTAATGAATGATGGTTTTCGTTTCTTAAGTTTAAATTGTTGTATAGCAACCTGGATTGGGGCATATGGGAGACACAAAGATATCTGCACCTCAATGCTGCACAGTTGGAGGGGTGAGAGGGGCAGGGGCAAAATACAAAGCTCTTACCTTATCTGGTGTAATAGAGTCTTTGGCTTTCCGTAGGTCGATTGCGTACACATGGTCCCTAAAATAATACAGAAGCGGATCGCACATTATCACCTTATAGACATTAACAAGCCCCATCGGATCACACCTGCCTCCGCCATAGATTCTGATTGGTTGCTATGGGCAAGAAGACTTTTAGTCCATAGGTGGCCACCATTTTGCATCAGGATAAGCAGGGTCATCTTTTCCATTGGGCATACTAGGTAGTTGCCGGTGGCCCCACAAGTATGGGGTCCCCAAGTGCTATATGTATATCCCAGGAATATGCAAAAAACATACCCTGGATCTCTTGGTTGGCTTGGCTTATTTAACTGTCTGTGTGTTTTTAGGACGTGCAAACAGTTAAAAACCATGGTGGAGAAGGGAGCCAAAGGCTCCCTGCCCTGCCAAATAGTCTTGTAGACTGCAGGCTGCCGGTGTCCAGATATAAGTGGGGTGATAATATGGGTGTGGTTGGGGGTGGCATGAGGCATGACCTAGTGTGATGTCATGTATTTGGGAAGGGCCCAATGCAGTGTTATGCCCAAGGGCCCATAATACTATTAAGACAGCTCTGAGGATAAGTCACTATTTTGTAAATGGCAACCTCCTCTCATGTTGGTTTCACCCCTCCCTTCCCCATAGGTCAGGACACTACTATACAGGGGTTTATTCTTCTGTAAAATGAGCAATTTATGGAGTGTGCGGGGTTATTGCTTATTTGGAGGCCGCCTACCCGTGATTATCCCCTTAGGCAGGACCATGTGAGGCTGCGCTCTGCACAGTAATTATACACATTTCCCTCATCCGCAACATTGACGAGTCGTCCGATTATAGAGATGAATTAATTTTGTGTTACAAGTGGCTTCATTAAAGGGGTTTTGCCACGAAGTGAGTTCCTTACCTCTTATCTGCTCAGGAGAGAATATAAACAAAGCATGCAGAGTCATGAACGCTGTCGGGGTGAGAGGGAGTGGGGTGAGCAGAGAGCGAGGAAGAAGGGGGCGTCTGCAATGTTTACTCAAATAATTACATTACAACCAGTGGATTTCCTATACAGCAGACAGCATCATACACTGCACTTTCTCCCCAGCCCCTTGCAAGCTCCTTCATGTTCCCTGTCATCAGATAAGAAGTGCAAACAGGCAAGCGCAGCCAGATCAGCTCCTCAGTGTCCTGGTCGTGTCTAATGTAAACTGTCAGGAAACTAAGGGGGACTGAGGAATGCTGTAGCTCTCACAGGCTTCACTTTTTGTAATCACAGATATTTAGAAAAGTGATTAAATACCCATTTCGGAGGATCCCACGTCAACATTACATCGTGGCAAAACCCCTTTAAAAATTATGTGTGAAAATGTCCAGCTGACAACCAGACCTGGCAACTCAACTGGTTAGTCTTGGTAGTCACCAAATCTGTAACATGTCGACACTCACCTTGCCGCAACAAACAACGTCTGGTTGAGCTTGAGCATCTTTTGAAAATCCAGACCGAGGTGAGCAGAGTCATGATCGGTGGTCAACCCTCAGAACCACGGATAGCTCTTTGTACCTTAAGGATAGAGAAGAAGATGTAGAGGACAAAGCCATGGTCCAATGGATGGAGAACCTAGAAGACCATTCTAAGGAAGGCCATGGTCATCGGGATGAGATCAGTATTATACTAGGGTTGTAGATGTCTCTGAGAACATGAAACTTACTTCCACTGTCGATGGTTCTGAGAGGACTCAGGTCTTTTGGGAACACGAGTGAGGAGGACGGTTGACATCTGACGAGGAGAAGAACCAAAGCGAGAAGCAGGTGGGACATTCTTATCCTCTTCCGAAAGTAGCAGAAATTAGAGGGTGTTGTCCGAGTATTAGGGAATATTCATTATGATCCAAGAGGCTCTGCAACAAGACAACACAAGAGCAGATTAGAGCGGAGCAGGCAATATCATACGGTGCTATTACACAAGGTGGGGTTCCTCTTGCTCCCGTCTCACCAGGGGCCCCCAGTAGGAAACCATCTTATGCAGACCAAACCAGAGTTTGTAATGGAAGCAACCAATAAGGACTCTTCTTTAAAGGGGTTGTCTCATCACACAGTTTCACAGCCACAAGCAGTTTTAGATTCATGCTTTCAGTCTCTTCCCGGTCAGGCTGTGGGAGGTTCTATAGCAACGATTAGCATATCAGCTAATTAGATATATTACTATGTATCTGTCAGGAGGTAGAGGAGCAACGTCCTGCAGATCTGTAGAGCTGTATTCACAGCTCTTCTAATTGCACTGACATGAGAGCAGGAGATCTAATCTATAGTACAGAGAGCTTCAGAGCTCAAAGTAAACAAAGGCAATTAGTCTCCTTTGTTTGATAGAGATAACACACTCTGTTCTTGAGCTGCTGGAATCCTGTGTGCTGACCTGTGGGGACGTCACTCTCTAATGTTAGATAATACAAGGAGCAGAAAGAGAAGGGAAGAGCAGGACAGTAACCAGAGAAACCTGTGTGCACTCAGAGCAGATAAGAGACAGAGGAAGGAAGCAGGACAGTAACCAGAGAAACCTGTGTGCACTCAGAGCAGATAAAATCTCTGTTATCTCCTCAACAAAGCAAAATAAACAAAGCAATATATTTGGAAAAGTCTTCATATACCATTTCCTACATGTTGAAAGCTCATTTTTTGTAGTGAGACAACCCCTGTAATTTTCCAACCTGGCTTAGTAACCGTTGTCGGACTGAAGTTCCTTGGGCCCACCAGAGGTACCGTCTACACATGTGCAGGGCCACTTTTAAGTACTGTTTCTAAAGCAACTTTAATCAATCCATACCACATGTCAAACTCAAGGCTCATCATATCCTTTTATGTGGCCCCCCCGAGAGCTTAGGCACAGTGAGCAGGGATAGACCATCTGGATACAGAAAGTCTGGCTCTCCACTCTCCTAGAGGACACAGCCAACACTCGGCAGAGGCAGCAGCAGCGGAGGGGGCAGACGCCATTTTTGATTTGGAGCTCAGGCGCACACTTCTACACTACTCTAAAAAACTCATAGGCCATGATACCCCAACCACCCTCTAAGGCTTTTTAGGGGCAACCAAAATGTTGATGTGTCTTCAGTGAAAATGAGATTGACCTTATATATAAGGGGTACAGTAATGTGTCAGTGCCTGAGCCCACAGGAGGATCCTCTAGTACTATGGTGGGCCAGTCCAACCCTGATGGTAGCACCATTTAGGTGCATGAGGTCTTATAAATGCCCGATTTTACAATTCACTTGCATTAATGACTTCTATAACAGTGGTACCTGGTGCCATACACATAACAGGTCGTGGTCTGTATCCACTAGTCCAACCCTGAAAGGGCCACTCTGGATCTCCGGCAGTGGCGCTTGTGAGGAGACTTGCTGGCACTGGCTGTGTGAGGGCACTATAATTGGCATAGGGTGCTGGATATCCCTTGTACAATAAGTGGGACCATAGTATCATTATGGTGGCTATGCCCGCCCCTGGCATAGGACAGTGCGTTTGCTCTGTTACTGGGACAGGGTTAACAGAGACATAACTCATAGCTCTGGGACCCCAATGCAAAATCTATAACAGGGTCCCACCTACCATGTACCATTTATAACACTGGTATCCCTATGTGTCCTTGGGCTCAGGGCCATCTTTTGCATTGGGCACACTAGGCAGTTGCCCGGGGGCCCCACAAGTATAGGGGCCCCTAGGTGGGCTATATTTGTCCCAGAAAACGTACCCTGGACCCCTTGGTTGGCTTTGCTTATTTTACTGTTTGTGTGTTTTTAGGACGTGCAAACAAATAAAAACCATGGTGGAGAAGGGAGCCAAAGGCTCCCTGGCCTGCCAAATAGTCTTGTAGGCTGCAGGCTGTCCAGACAGAAGTGATATGATAATATAGGTGTGTTTGGGGGTGGCTAGAGGCATGACCTAGGGTGATGTCATGTATTTGGACAGGGCCCAGGGGCCCATAATGCTGTGAAGACGGCTCTGCTCAGGCTTCAGGGCCCGGTAGTGACGGCTACCACTGATATGCGTATGCTATATTCCCGCCTGGTAACAATTGCCCTACTGCCCCTTCAGTTGCCCCTGCTGGTGGTTGCCAGTGAGCCCCGGAAGCGCCCGTAGATCACAGTGGGGTCATTTATCTCTGAATAAAACTCCGTGTGTCGGTTTTCATTTCGCCGGGCATCACTTTGTCTCCGTAGATGGATAATACTCCGGACCTGCTGAACCCGGATCCGGGGAGCGAGGGGCCTGATTAATAGCAATGCTGATCCGATCTGATACCATGTCTACATGTAAAGTGTATTTATTACCCGTGCGCTCCCCTCCCCTGCTCGCCTATCCCTCCCCGCTTCATCATTCAGTACAGAGAGAAGCGTCCTCTGCGAGACGTCCGCCTGACAGCCCGCACTTATCCCGTTCACTGCCATATAGGAAGACGACTTATTTCTCTGGAAACTCCACAGCGTTTAATTACGCAGATCTAAAGGATGGTTTTTGGAACTGTGCAATGCTCTGCAGGATATATCACTATGTATCAGGAGGTAGAGGAGCAATGTTCTGCAGGATATATCACTATGTATCAGGAGGTAGAGGAGCGATGTTCTGCAGGATATATCACTATGTGTCAGGAGGTAGAGGAGCGATGTTCTGCAGGATATATCACTATGTATCAGGAGGAAGAGGAGTGATGTTCTGCAGGATATATCACTGTGTATCAGGAGGTAGAGGAGCGATGTTCTGCAGGATATATCACTATGTGTCAGGAGGTAGAGGAGCGATGTTCTGCAGGATATATCACTATGTATCAGGAGGTAGAGGAGTGATGTTCTGCAGATCTGTAGAGAGGTCAGGGTGTAATAATCTGCAGGATATATCACTATGTATCAGGAGGTAGAGGAGCGATGTTCTGCAGATCTATAGAGCAGTCAGAAGTGTAATAATCTGCAGGATATATCACTATGTTTCAGGGGGTAGAGGAGAGAGGTTCTGCAGATCTGTAGAGAGGTCAGAGGTGTAATAGTCTGCAGGATATATCACTATGTATCAGGAGGAAGAGGAGCAATGTTCTGCAGATCTGTAGAGAGGGCAGAAGTGTAATAATCTGCAGTATATATCACTATGTATCAGGAGGTAGAGGAGGGATGTTCTGCAGATCTGTAGAGAGGTCAGGGTGTAATAATCTGCAGCATATGTCACTATGTATCAGAAGGTAGAGGAGAGAGGTTATGCAAATATGTAGAGAGGTCAGTGGTGTAATAAGCTGCAGGATATATCACTATCTGTTAGGAGGTAGAGCAGAGATGCTCTGCAGATCTGTAGAGAGGTCAGAGGTGTAATAATCTGCAGGATATATCACTATTTATCAGGAGGTAGAGGAGCAATGTTCTGCAGATCTGTAGAGAAGTAAATGGTGTAATAATCTAGATATATCATATGTACAGGAGGTTTAGAGCATGTCTCAAGCAGTCAGAAGTGTAATAATATGCAGGATATATCACTATGTATCAAGAGGTAGAGGAACGATGTTCTGCAGATCTGTAGAGAGGTCAGTGGTGTATTTATTTGCAGGATATATCACTATGCATCATGAGGTAGATGAGCGATGTTCTGCAGATCTGTAGAGAGGTCAGTGGTGTAGTTATTTGCAGGATATCTCACTATGCATCAGGAGGTAGAGGAGCGATGTTCTGCAGATCTGTAGAGAGGTCAGAGGTGTAACTATCACTATGTATCAGGCGGTATAGGAGCAATGTTCTGCAGATCTGTAGAGAGGTCAGAGGTGTAATAATCTGCAGGATATATCACTATGTATCAGGAGGTCGAGGAGGAATGTTCTGAAGATATGTAGAGAGGTCAGTGGTGTAATAATCTGCAGGATATCTCACTATGTATCAGGAGGTAGAGAGCGATGTTCTGCAGATCTGTAGAGAGGTCAGTGGTGTAATAATCTGCAGGATATCTCACTATGTAGGTGAGAAGCTCTGCAGGCATGTATGTATTTTCAGCGGCAGATTAGTGTAATGATGCAGCTCTTCCTCGGCCGCAGCACATCGCGCCACATTATATAATGTCCATTTCCTCCCTTCGGTTCCAGTTCTGCGGAGATGATGACGCAGCAGATGGCGGCGAGGACAGGGGCAGATCTTGCAGCTCTTTGTATGAAGTCTAATTTGCTGCTGGGCCCCAGTGAGTGCGGAGCAGCGTCCGGCCCGGTTTGGCGGGCGACATCCTCCCGGTGTGATGAGCGCGGCACGTGGAGCCGGCGAGGAGCGGAGAAGTGGAGAAAATAGCCGCCAATTATTAGCCGCCAAATGGAAGGAAATGGAGAGAAAATTAACCCTAAAAGCTTGCCGCCCCCCGCACCTCCCTCCCCATAATCATTGCAGGCCATTTCCCAGGCCCAAATTGAAGCAAAATTGTTCTCCCAAACTCACAGGAGACGGCGGAGCGGGGTGTGCTGGGGGAGACGCACACAGCTAATTGGATATTCTCTGCGGGGGGCACAGGCTGAAGAAAACGTGCGAGGAGGGCGACAGGTCTGTGATGAGGGCATCTGGAGGGGTAGCAAAGCAGAGTATGTGCGCCAGGTGTTATTGGGGTATATAGATGTAGCCGAGCTGAGTATATGCACCAGTGTTATTGGGGTATATAGATGTAGCAGAGCTGAGTATAAGCACCAGGTGTAATTGGGGTATCTATAGATGTAGCAGAGCTGAGTATATGCACCAGTGTTATTGGGGTATATAGATGTAGCAGAGCTGAGTATAAGCACCAGGTGTTATTGGGGTATATAGATGTAGCAAAGCTGAGTATATGCACCAGTGTTATTGGGGTATCTATAGATGTAGCAGAGCTGAGTATATGCACCAGTGTTATTGGTGTATATAAATGTAGCAGAGCTGAGTATATGCAACAGGTGTTATTGGGGTATATAGATGTAGCAGAGCTGAGTATAAGCACCAGGTGTTATTGGGGTATGTAGATGTAGCAGAGCTGAGTATATGCACCAGGTGTTATTGGGGTATCTATTGATGTAGCAGGGCTGAGTATACGCACCAAGTGTTATTGGGGTACCTCAGATGTAGCAGAGCTGAGTATATGCACCAGTGTTATGGGGTATATAGATTAGCAGAATGAATATATGCACCAGGTGTTATTGGGGTATATAGATGTAGCAGAGCTGAGTATATGCACCAGGTGTTATTGGGGTATCTATAGATGTAGTAGAGCTGAGTATATGCACCAGGTGTTATTGGGGTATATAGATGTAGCAGAGCTGAGTATATGCACCAGGTGTTTTTGGGGTATATAGATGTAGCAGAGTTGAGTATGTGCGCCAGGTGTTATTGGGGTATCTATAGATGTAGTAGAGCTGAGTATATGCACCAGTGTTTTGGTGGTATCTATAGATGTAGTAGAGCTGAGTATATGCACCAGGTGTTATTGGGGTATCTACAGATGTAGCAGAGCTGAATATATGCACCAGGCGTTATTGGGGTATCTACAGATGTAGCAGAGCTGAATATATGCACCAGGTGTTATTGGGGTATGTAGATGTAGCAGAGCTGAGTATATGCACCAGTGTTATTGGGGTATCTATAGATGTAGCAGAGCTGAGTATATGCACCAGGTGTTATTGGGGTATCTACAGATGTAGCAGAGCTGAATATATGCACCAGGTGTTATTGGGGTATATAGATGTAGCAGAGCTGAGTATATGCACCAGGTGTTATTGGGGTATATAGTGGTGTAGAAATGAAGAGTATGTGCTCGAGGTGTTATCGGGGTATATAGATGTAGCAAAGCTGAGTATATGCACCAGTGTTATTGGGGTATATAGATGTAGCAGAGCTGAGTATAAGCACCAGGTGTTATTGGGGTATGTAGATGTAGCAGAGCTGAGTATATGCACCAGGTGTTATTGGGGTATCTATTGATGTAGCAGGGCTGAGTATACGCACCAAGTGTTATTGGGGTACCTACAGATGTAGCAGAGCTGAGTATATGCACCAGTGTTATTGGGGTATATAGATGTAGCAGAACTGAATATATGCACCAGGTGTTATTGGGGTATATAGATGTAGCAGAGCTGAGTATATGCACCAGGTGTTATTGGGGTATGTATGTATGTAGTAGAGCTGAGTTTGCACCAGGTGTTATTGGGGTATATAGATGTAGCAGAGCTGAGTATATGCACCAGGTGTTATTGGGGTATATAGATGTAGCAGAGTTGAGTATGTGCGCCAGGTGTTATTGGGGTATCTATAGATGTAGTAGAGCTGAGTATAAGCACCAGGTGTTATTGGGGGTATCTACAGATGTAGTAGAGCTGAATATATGCACCAGGCGTTATTGGAGTATCTACAGATGTAGCAGAGCTGAATATATGCACCAGGTGTTATTGGGGTATGTAGATGTAGCAGAGCTGAGTATATGCACCAGGTGTTATTGGGGTATCTATAGATGTAGTAGAGCTGAGTATATGCACCAGGTGTTATTGGGGTATCTACAGATGTAGCAGAGCTGAATATATGCACCAGGCGTTATTGGGGTATCTACAGATGTAGCAGAGCTGAATATATGCACCAGGTGTTATTGGGGTATGTAGATGTAGCAGAGCTGAGTATATGCACCAGGTGTTATTGGGGTCTCTATAGATGTAGCAGAGCTGAGTATATGCACCAGGTGTTATTGGGGTATATAGATGTAGCAAAGCTGAGTATATGCACCAGGTGTTATTGGGGTATCTAGAGGGGTAGCAGAGCTGACTATATGCACCAGGTGTTATTGGGGTTTCTAGAGGGGTAGCAGAGCTGAGTATATGCACCAGGTGTTATTGGGGTATCTGTAGGGGAAGCAGAGCTGAGTGTGTGCCCCATGAATTATTGGGGCATTTCCAGGTATAACAGAGCCGATACTGTGGGGCCATGTGTTACTGGGGTATCTGTAGGGGTAGCAGTGCTGAGTATGTGTGGCATGTATTACTGGGGTATCTCCAGCTGTAGCAGAAGTGTATGATGCTGTATGTGTTCGTGCATCTACAGATGTAACAGGGCTGAATAAGTGACACCACGTGTTATAAATGCATCTATAGCTGTAGCAGAGCTGAGTCTGTGACACTGTGTGTTACTGGGGTATCTTCAGATGTAGCAGTGCTGACTCAGTAAAAGCCTGAGATGGGAAAAGGAGTTAGTGGCCTGAGGTTGGGGTGCAGTAAAGGTTTAAGGAAGAGAGGTGGCCAATATGGGGAGCAACTCTGTAACCCCCTGCTGCCCAACTTTGTGATTTGGGGCTCCTAATTTTGGGGTTAGTGTCACAGTGGCATGGGTGGTTGGAAGGGTTGAGGTGGGGGCTGGACGCCCTCGAAAAAAAGTGGCTCTGGTGTTGGTTCAGTGGATCTCAACCGCGACCTATGAAGAATGGAGAGGCTGTCAATTGGCAGCCGCTCTGGGTTCCAGAACAGGAGCTTGTGCGGTCCAGGTCCACCCCTCAATGACTTGGGGATCATTTTACGATTATGATTAGTGCAATGTCCTTGGGTCATTGATTGGGGTTTTGGCCACGAGGGAGTAACTGCTGCATATATCTGACCTTCTCCATGAGCAGCTGCGAGGAGTCCAATTACACCGCTGGTGTCACATTAGAGGGGACCGAGGCGGGAGGCGCAGATTGGGAGCCGCCTGGGCCTCCGTGGCAGATCTTGCTGGTCTTGGTAAGGCTTCTCTACAGCACCACTGACCACAGCTTGATGCAGATCCTGACATCCCACCGGAGCGTGACATCAGAGACCTGACAGTGGCTAATAGAAATACACTAACCAGGCGAGAAATGATCCCATCCCTGCTAATGGATTAATGAAATTACCAGATGATACATCCATCTCCTCCCAAACACGCCGAGAAATTGATTCCATAGCCTACAATTAATACATTAAGAGATTTGTTTTGGTGGGAAAATCTAAACTGCTTGTCTATTTATAGGTCACTCCAAAAAGTCACTTGTGTATTACCAAGGAGATAGAACACTGCCACCTATGTACAAAATATAATTTATTTATAAATACTGCTCCCTATGTAAAAATTTATAACACTAAATATTTAACCCCTATGAAAAAGAATTTTAACACAAAATTACTGCCCCCTATGAAACAATTTTTATAAACTACAAAATTTACTGCCCCCTATGTATAAGAATATAACTATATAATACTGCCCCCCTTTTGAAACAGGAAAATTTAACTACTATAAAACTGCCCCTTTAATTACAAAAAATAAAAATACTAAAAATTAATCCCCCTATGTCCCAAGAATAAAACTACTATAATAAACCCCCTTTTTTAAAAGGGTTTATAATATTTTAAAAATACTGCCCCCTTTGTAAAAAAATTATCCCAACTAAAAATACGGCCCCCCAATTTTACAAGAATTTATAACACTATAATCCCTGCCCCCTTTTTTGGTACAAAAATATAACTACTTTTAATTTAACCCCCCTTCTATTTTCCCAAAATTTAAGTACTTTTAATACGGGCCCCTATTTTAACAAGAAAAAAAACTACTTAATACTGCCACCCCGGTGGTAAAAAGAATATAACTACAATAACATGCCCCCAATTTACAAGAATAAAACTACTAAAAATCCCTGCTCCCTTTTTAATAGAATTAAATTTACTAAAATACTGCTCCCCTTTTGTACGGGGGTAAAACAAAAAAATAATTTTGCCCTCAAATGTACAAAATAAACTACTAAAAAATACTGCCCCCTATGTAAAAAGAATATAACAAACTATAATACGCCCCCAATGAAACAAGAATAAAACTACTATAATACTCCCAAACTAGAAACAAAAAATAACTACAAAATTTAGGCCCTCTATGTACAGAATTTATAAGAAACTATAATACTCCCCTTTTATGTACAAGAATATAACTTTTTTATAAAAATGCCCCCTTTATGTCCCAAAAAATTTAAAAACTACAAAACACTGCCCCTATGTAAAGAATAAAAAACTACTATAAATACTGCCCCTTTATTTTAAAAGAATAAAAACTACTAAAAATACTGCTCCCTTTTTTTACAAGAATTTAACACTAAAATTTTGCCCCCCTATGTAAAGAATATAACTACTAAAAATTATTTGCCCCTATTTTACAAGAATTTTAAAATTTATAATTTTTGCTCCCCTATTTACAAGAAAATAACTCAATAATCCCTGTCCATGTAAAAGAATATAATTTAAATAAAACGGGCCCTCTATTTTACAAGAATATAACTACTTTTTAATACTGCCCCAATGTTAAAAGGGAATTTATTCTGCAAATAATATTTGCCCCCAAAGGAAACAATTAAAAATTAACTAATTTTAATACTGCTCCCTATTTTACAAAAATTTATAACACTTTTAATACTGCGCTCCCTAGGGCCCAAAAATATAACTACTATAATTTACTGCTCCTAGGGAACCAAGAATAAAACTGTATAATCTGCCCCTTTATGTGAACCAAAAAATAATACTATAAATACGCTCCCTTTTGTACAAAAAATATAACATTTTATAATACTGCCCCAAATGTACAAAGAATATAATTTAAAAAAATTTACTGGCCCCCTTTAAGTACAAGAATATAATACTATAAAAGCCCCCTATTACAAGATAATAAACTACTATAATACTGCTCCTAAAAACAAGAATAATAACTACTATAATACTGCTCCTATGTGCAAGAATATAACTACCTATTTTTTATTTTTTTCCCTATGAAACAAGAATATAATTTGCTATAATACTGCCCCCCAATTAAAAAGAATAAACTACTATAATACTGCCCCTATGTAAAGGGGGAATATAATTTACTTTTTTTTTTTTTTTTTTTTTTTAATTTTTTTTTTTTAAAGCCCCCTTATGTACAAAATATAACGTTTATAAAAACTGCCGCCCAATTTTAACAAGAATTTAACTACTAAAATTTTACTCCCCCCCTATTTTACAAAAAAATAAATTTGCTAAAATTACTGCCCCTTTATGTAAAAGTTTTAAAAACTAAAAATATGCTCCCTATGTAAAGAAAAATAACTACAAATAATACTCCCCTTTTATTTTAAAAGGGAATTAAAAAACAAAAATACTGCTCCTTGTACAAAAAATTAAAACAAACTAAAAATTCGCCCTATGTAAAAGAAAAAAAATCCCTATAATATTTGCCGCCTATTTACAAAAATTTTAACTACTATATAATGCCCCCTATGTACAAAATAAACGCTATAAAAAACTCCCTCCTATGTCAAGAATAAAAACTATTTTAAATACTGCCCTATGAACAAGAATATAACTACTAAAATTTATGCTCCTATGTACAAGAATATAACTAAATAATATTTGCCCCTTAGTAAAAGAATATAACTAATATAATACCGCCCCCAAGTACAAAAATTTTAACCCCTTTTAAACACTCCCTGCTAGTACTGAATATAACTACTATAATACTGCCTCCTATTTACAAAAAATATAACTACTATAATACGGGTTTCCTTTATTCAAAAATTATAATACAATAATTTTTGCTCCCAAAGTACAAAAATTAACTACTATAATACTGCGCCTAGTAAAAAGGGAAAAAAAACTACTATAATACGGGGTTTTTCCTTTGTCCAAAAATATAATTTACAAAAATACTGGGCCCCTATTTACCGGGAAATAATACTCTAAAATTTACTCCTCCTATGTAAAAGAAAATAACTACTATAAAATACTGCTCACTATGTACAAAAATTTTAAAAACTACTATAATACTCCCCCCCTTTATGTACAAGAATTTAACTATTTAAAATACTCTCCCATGTACAAAAATTTTAACTAAAAAATATTTGCCCCTTTATTTACAAAATTAAACTACTATAATACTGCCCCCTATTTCCCAGAATATAACAAAAAAAACACTGCTCCTTTTGTACAAAATTTTAAAAACACTATAATACTGCTCCCTATGTAAAAAGAATATAACTACAATAATACTGCCCCCTATGTCCCAGAATAAAAATTACAATAACACTGCTCCTATGTACAAGAAATATAATTCCCTAAAAATTTTTAAATGCTCCTATGTACAAGAAAAATAACTATATTATATTTGCCTCCTATGAAACAAAAAATTTTTAATCCTAAAAATACTGCCTCCTATGTTACAATTTTTAAACTACTATAACACGCTCCTATGTTCAAGAATATAGCAATATAATATTTCCCCCTATTTTACTAGAATAAAAAAAATTCTATAATACTGTTTCCCTATGTACAAAATATAAAATACTAAAATTTTTTCCCAAATTTTCCAGAAAAAATTCCTTTAAATACTGCCCCCTTTATGTACCAAATAAAATACTATAATACTGCCCCCTATGTCCCAGAATAAAACTCTATAATACTGCCCTCAAGTACAAAAATTATACAATAATACTCCCCCCTATGTACAAGATATAACTACTAAAAAATTTTTGCCCCTTGTACAAAAATTTAAAACCCTACTATAATACTGCCCCCTATGTACAAAATTTATAAATACAAAAAATATGCCCCCTTTTTAAACCAGAAAAAAATACTTAATACTGCCCTTTTACAAAATTTAAAACCCCAAAACCCTTTTAAATATTTCCCCCCAAAATGAACAAAAAATATAACACTAAAAAAAATACTACCCCCAAAGTACAAGAATATAACTACTATAAAAACTGCCCCCTATGTAAAAGAATATAACACTAAAATACTGCCCCCCTATGAAAAAAATATAACTACTATAATACTGCCCCCATGAAAAAAAGAATATAACAACTATAATATGCCCCTATGTCCCGGGAATATAAAACTTTTTAATACCCCCCCCTATGTCCCCAAATATAACTACTAAAATTACTGGTGTAGTTGGCAGTTCTTGTGTTCCTCAGCCATTGATAAAAAGTGGAAGGGGAGAGGGGGGTTCCCCATATGTCCCCCCCTGGGGGGGGGTTTTATAAAATTGGGTTGAGGCGGGAGGCCTGCAGTACGTCGTGCTGGAATAAACTCTCCATTACATTAAAAAAGGGGCAGATGTTCTGCCTGGGGCTGTGGGATTCCTTTAAAGGGGCCGGTTTTGGGGTGGTGTCGCGCACAATCCTGCTTCCCGCGCTCCGTGTCACAGACATTTTACACTCTTTAGTGCTCAAGCAAAATGCGGCGAGTGAGCCCGGCGCCGTCCTGCGCAGCCCCACCGCTAACCACCATTATTAGCACATTCAAATGTTTTTGGGGCCACCCCCCCTTTGAATCAGCCAAAAAAAACCCCTCCAGGGGCAAACCACGGGGGGGGGGGGTTTTGGGGAAAAGGGACATGCAAAAAAAAACCTAAAATGCAATAAAATTTGGGCATTAATGCCGGCTGCGAAGGGCGCCTGTAATCAGGACAAGAGGACAGGATGTGGCGGAAAGGCTGTATCACACATATAGGGTCAGCGGAGTATCACTCAGGATAGGATTAGATACACAGCTCAGCAGAGGGTTTTCACACGGGATGGGATTAGTCCCCGTTTCGCAGACGTATAAACAAGGATGGGATTAGATACACAGCTCAGCGGGGGCAGTAATCACACGGGAAAAGGTTTAATAAACAGCTCACCCAAAACAGATCCCCACGGGATAGGATTAAAAAAAAAAGGGTTTTCGCAGCCCTGTATCAAAAAGGGAAATTAGGATTAGATACACACTCACAACAGTAAACACAGGAATGGATTAGAACACAGCTCAGCAAAACCGGTATCACACGGGTTAGATTAGATACTTAGCTCAGCAGACTGTATCACAAAAGGATAGGTTTTGTTTACCCCAGCCAGAAGAGGGGTACCCCAACCACGGGTTAGGTTTAAATTAACCAGCTCAGCTACGGTATCACACGGGAAAGGATTAGAAAAACACAGCTCAGCCGAGATTTATCACACGGGATGGGATTAGATACACAGCCAAAAGCAGACGGTATCCGGGGATGGGTTTAAATTTTACACAGCTCAGCAATAGTATCACACAGGTTTGGGTTTTAGATACACAGCTCACGACAGTATCACACAGGATGGAATTTTACATATAGGGCTCAGCAGACGGTATCCACGGGATAGGATTATTACACAGCTCACAGACAGTATCACACAGGATAGGATTAAATACACCCTTTTAGCAAAACCAGAAATTCCCCAGGATAGGATTAGATACACAGTCAGCGGGGGCAGTATCAAAAAAGGGAAAAAGGATTAGATACACACCTCGCAGACAGTATCCACAGGTAGGTTTTAGAACACGGGCTCAGCAGCTGATCAAAAGGATGGGAAATTAGATACACAGCTCAGCAGACAGTATCACACAGGATGGATTAATTACACAGCCAGCAGACTGTATCACACAGGATGGGTTTAAGTTTACAGCAGCTCAGCAGACAGTTTTCACCAGGATGGGAAATTTTTTACAAAAGTTCAGCAGACTTTTTAACAAAAAGGGATAGGGTTAAAGATACGAGCTCAGCAAACTATCAAAACAGGTTTTAAGGTTAGATACACAGTTCAGCAGACAGTATCACACAGGATTAGGAGGGGGAAACACACTCAGCAGCCCGGTTTATCACCCCAATTTTTAGATTGGGGATACACGGCTCAGGGGGCATTAAACACAGGATGGGATTAGATACACAGCCCTAGGATTGAAACCCGAAAGAGGTTTTTACTTTCCCATTGGTTGTATCCCTCATTTGGAGCCCCCTGGTAGAGGTGACGCAGGGGGTTTTTTTCCCCTCACACACGGGGTTTCGAAACCAGGCTCTTTGCATTCCCTGGGCTTTCCCCCCGGGACCCGGGGGAATGTCCGGGAAACCCCCTTCGTTCCCACAGTTTCCCCTTGGGGTCAGGGCTGGGGGTGTCGGGTCGAGCGTTGTGGCCCCCCCCCATTCCTTCTCAGGGCCCGGAAGCGGGGGCCCCAACCCTGCCCTCTTTTACGTTTTCTTTTCCCCATATTTGGTGAAAATGGGGGAGGGGGGGGGTGGGGTGTTAGGGTTTTTTTGCGTGTTTTTTGAAGAAGGGGATGGGGGTAAGCGGGCCCCTTTGGCGGGGTGGAAAAGGGTCTCCTGACCCCTTTTTGGGCCCCGGGGGTTGGGAGGATGATGGGTTTTGTAGGGTGCAAACGGACACTTTAGGGCCTAAGTGGCTTTTTTCGTTTTCTGAAGGGAAACCTCACACCCACGGGAACTTTCAAAAATTTTTTCAGACCCTTGGAGGAAAGTTTTCTGAAAATTTTGTAAACGGGAAACACCCCAGGGGCGGCAAAGGGGGCCAGATTCTCCCGCAACGTCGCGGGCTAAAAAACCCCAAAGAAATTTTGGCTGGGGCGCCACACGCCCTTTTTATACACCGCAATGGTTTTAGGGCGCCACACCCCGGCCCTTACACCAGCAATGGTTTTGAGGGCGCCACACCCCTTTAATACACCAAAAAAGGCTGGGGCCCGCCAAAAACCCGGCTTTTTTTACACCACAATGGCTGGGGCGGACACACCCCCGGCGTTTTTCCCACCAGAAATTGGCGGGAGGCCCCACAGGGCCGGCTATACACCGAAAGTGGCGGGGCCCACACGCCGGGCAAAAACACCAACAAAGGCTAAAGGCCCACACGCCGGCATACACCAGAAAAGGGCTAAGGGCGCCACACCCCGGCTAACACCAAAAAGGGGCTGAGGGGGCCCCCACCCGGGCCCCTATACACCAAAATTGGTTTGAGGGGGCCAAAACGCCGGCTATACACCTAAATGGCGGGAGGACGCCAAAAACCCGGCTATAAAACCACAATGGCTGAGGCGCCACACGCCGGCTATACACCAGCAATGGCTGAGGCGCCACACGCCGGCTATACACCAGCAATGGCTGAGGCGCCACACGCCGGCTCTACACCAGCAATGGTTTGGGGGCCCACCCCCCGGGTTTTTATACCCAGAAAGGGCTGAGGCGCCCGCACCCGGCTAAAACACCAGCAATGGCTGGGGCCCCGGCCCCCGGGGGTTTACACCAGCAATGGCTGAGGCGCCACCCCCCCGGGCTATACCCCACCAAGGCTAAAGGCGCCACCCCCCGGGGGTTTTACCCCAGCAATGGTTTGAGGCGCCCCCACCCCGGGCAATAAAAACCAGCAATGGCTGAGGCGCCACACGCCGGCTATACACCAGCAATGGCTGAGGCGCCACACGCCGGCTATACACCAGCAATGGCTGAGGCGCCACACGCCGGCTATACACCAGCAATGGTTTGAGGGCCCCCAGGGCCGGCTATACCCCCAGCAATGTTTTTAGGCGCCGCACGCCGGCTTTTACACCAGAAAGGGCTGAGGCCGCACCCCGGGCTAAAACACCACAAGGGCTGGGGCCCCCGCAGGGCCGGCTTTTACCCAAAGCAATGGTTTGAGGCGCCGCACGCCGGCTATACACCAGCAATGGCTGAGGCGCCGCACGCCGGCTATACACCAGCAATGGCTGAGGCGCCGCACGCCGGCTATACACCACAATGGTTGGGGCCCACAAGTCTGTAAATCGGGGCTCCCCGGCCTGTCCTTACTTAGTGCACATTTCAGATATGCCGGTAGGTAAAATATCCTAGTGTGTGACATCATCAGTCATGTATAACATCATCACTCGTACACAGTATAAGCGGTCATGTATGACATCATCAGTCATTTTTTGACATCATAAGCACCCATGTTTTTAAAACATCACTCATACATAAAAAAAAGCATTTTGGGAAAAGGGAAAAACATCACTCATACAAGAAATAAGCAGCCCTTTTATGACTCATAAATTCAAAACAGTATAAGCAGTCATGTATGACATCATCATTCATACACAATATAAGCAGTCATGTATGAAAAATAATTTTTCATACCCCAAATAAAAGAAAGTCATTTTTCCCTTTCCCCCCTTCACTCATACATAATAAAAGCAGTTGGGTATGACATCATCATTTCTTTACACAATAAAAGGGCAGTCTTTTTAGGGACATCATCTTTATACACAAAATAATCAGTCGGAAATGAAAACACCCATTCATACACAAAATAAGCAGTAAATTATACATCATAACTCTTTACAAAAATATAAGCAGTCATGTAGGGCCCTCATCACTAAATAAAACAATATAAGCTTTGTGTATGACATCATCTTCTAAACAATATAAGCAGTCATGTAGGGACACATAATCATACACAAATAAGTAGTGGGTAGGGCATCATTAATAAAACATAATATGACCCGTCAGGCCCTGAATCTCTTTAAACAGTGTATGCAAAATTTTTTTTATAAATTTTAAAATTACCATACACATGTTGTATGCTATTTTAAAATTGAAAAAGGGCAGGGAACCCAAGCCGGGTTTTGTATGGAACCCAATTTATTTATATGTGGGAAAGGGGGCATTTTGAAATGGCTTCACCCTTTTCATATACAGCGTAGGCAGCCATTTTGTTGCACAGACATAGTGGTGGTGGCCCAAGAGACTAGCTATACAGGGTGCAGAGGTGGAAGTTGCCCCCCAGGCAACCTAAGGGCCCCCAATGCCCCTAGGGCCAGACAACCATAAATCTCGCATAAACGGCATTTGGGTAGGGGGAGGGAGGGGCTTTTGGGGAATTTTTAAAAATGCAATAAAGGCTTCCCCTTGAAAAAACATCTTTCACAAGGGGGAAGCAGCCTTTTTGGGGGGGACATCGTTACATGTGGAACGCCTTTTTTGGGGTTCCCATCGCTACATGTGGAAGAAAGCCATTTGGGGGTGAATCGCTAAAGTGGAAGCACCTTTTTTGGAAATAAAGTCATTACAAGGAAGCAGCCTTTTTGGGAAGAAAACGCTACAAGTGGAACCCCACCCTTTTTGGGTTTAAATCGTACAAATTGGAACCCAGCCTTTTTGGATAAACATCCCCTACAATTTAAAAGGGCAGCCATTTTTTGGCTATCATTTAGTTTACAGGAACACTTATATTGCTGCAAGACCCTACATGAGGGACCCCCCCGGGTTCCCGCCCAAACCATGGTAAAGGGGGGCATTTATTGGGTGCATGTTTGTTACAATCAGGGGGTTTTTTCCTTTGGTGACAGATCCCCAAATTTAAATAAGAAAAAGAACGGAGACTCTGGCCCTTTCCATTCACAACCCTCTTTTTTGGAGCCTGAAACGTGTTGCGTCCCCTGAACTCAGATGGCTCCTCATTTTCCCTCACGTCCTGGATATATTTGTTTTTATTACATTTTGCAACTGGAGACAATTGAAGAGCGCTTAATCAGCCCCTGAGGCCAGCGCGGCGCCTTCTACTGATGGAGATTACACGTCTTCCCCTCTAATTGGTCAGAAAAGCGCCCATGAGGACGTGACGTGCGGATTTTAGATTAAGCGCTCAATTCATAAAGATTTCCCCGGCACCGTCCCCCGACTCCTTATTATCCGACTGTCCCATGTGTTTAATGTAATCCCCTTTATGTGCTCCAAAGAGAAAGGAATCAATATGGCCGCCAGGATTATCCGCAGGAAGGATCGAAGCGAGAAGAAAACATCATTACTTCTACATCAAAAGAGGTTTCAGGACGGACAATATTGTCTTGAATTGCGCCATTGTGGGGGGAGGGGGTAACACCCATAGAAACCTCTGAAGTGTTCCCCAACGTCAAATGCTTGGTTTCTATGGGTGACAACCAACATGGCCGCCAGCAAAGCCCTCATAGATGGCACTTGGTTTTCAAACCTACCATATTAAGGTATAACTAGCTCAGATGTAAACCCAGTGCCCTCAGGACCAACCTCACTGACTATTGAGGGCCCCCGCACCCATTTCCAATGCATTTTACACCTAAAATCATTTAAACTTTACTTAGGTTATTACAATAGAGCTCAACTTTCCCTCAAACAAGATTTGGTTCTGACAAAAACACAGAAATGTTCAGTTGCTGCCACCTCAGACCCCGCACTGATACTTTCACTATATACGGTATAATAATTGTTCACTGTTACGTATACTGGATAGATGTGGTTTATGACTGACTAGCGGAGCCCCCGACCTATCCCACCCAACACATCCTGTGTTTATAGGGCTTGTGAGGGTGAAGCTGAGTGTTTGGTCTTTTAAGACCTGTTATCCCGCCTCCAGCCACCTGATCGGCAATCATATCCCCTGCTGGAGGCCGAGCCTCCCTTGTCATTTGATTGACACAGTAATCCACCAATGTTAGTTCTCCTTAGTACCCCACCACCTTAGTTCTACAAAGGTCCTACTGAGCATGCTCCAGGACTCCGTTCTCCAAAGGTCCTACTGAGCATGCTCCAGGATTTAGCGCTCCAAAGGCCCTACTGAGCATGCTCTAAAGGTCCTACCATGGGCATAACTATAGCGATAGCAAGCATAGCAGCCAAACGGACCCACTCAGGTCCACAAACATAGGGCCTCATGTCTAGCAGTAAGACTGCCTTTGTTGCCCATAACAACCAATCAGAGCCCATAGCAAGCAGAGCTCATAGCCACCAATCAGAGCTCATAGCAACCAACCAGAGCCCATAACGACCAATCAGAGCCCACAGCAACCAGAGCCCATAGCAACCCATCAGAGCCCATAGCAACCATTCTCAGCCCATAGCAAACAATCAGAGCTCAGCTTTCATTTGATACAGTGCTTTGGGAAAATGAAAGCTGAGCTCAGATTGGTTGCTAGAAGCTCTGGTTACTATGGGCTCTGATTGGTTGCTATGAGCTCTGATAAGTTGCTATGGGCTCTGATTGGTTGCTATGGGCAACAAAGATAGTCTTACTGCTAGACAGTTTTCATATATAAGGCCCTATGTTTTTGGATCTGAGTGGTCCCCTCTAGACTCTGGGCCCTATAGCAGCTGATATGCTTGCTATGGCTATTTAGGTAGTGAGACCCATCTCATTTTATTATGGGTCTCTATGGATTCTAGTTACGTCCAAACGTTCCTACTGAGCATGCTCCAGGACCTTTCCCTACACGTCTACAGCTAATCGATGTGGTGGGAATACCCTTTTAACACAAATAGGACAGCGAGGATCCCATTGGTTGGACCTCAATAATCTTCTACATATTTTCTACGACCTGCTCTATAAACATGTCATAGAAACTACCATTTAGAGGTTTAAATGGGCCAACAAAATGGCCCCCCTGCGGGGGCTTTTTCGCGGGTTTTCAAATCCATCAGAAAGGACATCAGCGGGGAAAGTTACACGCCCAAGCCCTTTGCGGAAAACACTTTTTCGAGGGAAAAAAATGTAAATATTCCATAATCAGACATCTTGTCTTATTATGGGAGTCCATGAACCTCATTACAGATAGCAGTGAGGGCCGCTAGCTGCAGCGCCTGATGATTTAAACACAAATAAACCCGGCGGGGGACTTTTTCCCCTATAGTACAACCGCCCTGGGGCCCCTGGGTTCGGGTAAAAATAAAATTTTGGGTTCCCTTTTTGGCTGACGGGCCTTTAAAAAGAAAATAAGCGGGACCTCATTATCCGACTTAATTCCTCTTTCATTAATAGGATTTTTGGGGGAAGGGTCGACTTTGGGGACAACCCTCATTTGTACTTGTTCGTGGGGGGAAAACCCTATAAATATTTTTTGGGGGGGTTGGGGCGACGGGGGGGACGCCATCACATGGCCGCCGCGGGGCTTTAAATGGGGGGATCCAGCCTGTTGCCGAACGTACAATCCCCCATAACCCCCCGCGCCGAAAAGTAGGAACCGACGCTTTGTTTAAAAAAAGTTGCTGATCCCCACGCGCCGGTTCTTGATGCTTCCTTGGGGTTTTCCACCTCCCGGGGTGCCGCCCTTCATCTGCCCAAGGCTTTGCTTTCACGCCAACCTCAGATGCCACGACCCCAGTCTCAAGCCGTTGAGAAACGAAAGAAATGACCACGGTGCAAAAGTTTACACGCCCCAATTATTGTACTTCCCCCCTTTCCCCCTTAAGGCGCGGTTGCCCCCCGGGCCGGCTTAAGACGGGCAAAAAGGATTTTGTGCCCGCATGGTAACTTAAAGGGAAAGGGCAACCTTTAAATATTTTTTTCCATTTGCCCCCTATTAAATTTGATTTTTTTTTTTTTTTTTTTAATTGGGGGGTTTGTTTTTTTAAAATTAAATTTTTTTAAGTTCTCCTACATCAAATTACTTCCCTATTTTTCTCTCTCTGACTGGGGAAATTGCTTAAGGGTTTCCTCTTTCAGGCCCAATTATCCCTTTTGGAAAAAGGCCTCCTAAAATGCCGGTTTCCTCAGTGGGGGGAAACTAAAACCCCCAAATTCATGCTTTTAAATTTATTCAAAACAGGGGGAAAATAGAGTTGTATTTTTCCCAAAACAGCTGGGGGGCCCGCAGTTTTGGGATGCCTGGCCTGAGAGGGGGTTAATTGTTATCAACAGCCCCTTGTGAAAAAGGCGGGAAAAACCCCCTCCCCCCAATTTCAAGAAAAAACAACACGTTTCCTTTCATATTTTGCTTTTAAAAAATTCCCCCGGGCAGCTACCCTAAAAAACATCATTAGTCAAAAACCTACTATTTGTAAGGGTAGGAATTTCATTGAGTTTGGGGGCCCTGCTGTTCTATACTTCATGTGATTTTTTTTCTTTCCCCTTTCGTCTATTTTAAATTTTACAAGACCTTTTTCCAGAGTTCCAATACAGTACCCTTTAT
Source organism: Phyllomedusa bahiana (assembly GCA_025379985.1). Lineage (NCBI taxonomy): Eukaryota > Metazoa > Chordata > Amphibia > Anura > Hylidae > Phyllomedusa > Phyllomedusa bahiana. The sequence continues at coordinate 37,597 of JAODAL010004471.1, read as the reverse complement.
GTCATTCCCTTATATTTTTTTTAATGAAATTCGCTTTTTCCCCTTGCAGTCATTTCCCCCTTAACACCCAAAGTAAAGGGAAAATTACCCGCTGATTTTTTCCCTTTAGGGTGATGCTTTTCCTTTTCCCTTTCAGTCTAGCTCCCTTTTTAACTATCCCTTTTCCGGGAGAAAAATTTTAAACGATCATTATCCCATTACCCCCATTTAAATGAACTACATGCAGATCACTCCCCCCTTCACCGCAAAAGTGAGATTACCTGCTGATCTATACCCAGTGATGTTTTTGTCTTGTTCGTTCATCTAGTCTAATCTTTACTATCCTGTCCAGAGAACAATATACGACTTTATGCATTACCTCCTTTTTATATTAAAATTCATCAGTCACCCCTTCCTCAAAGAGCAAAAAAGTTTTTACCTGCTGATTCTATTTCATGGTGTTTTTTGTCATTGCCCGCATCAGTCAATCTTATCTATCCTTACTAAAAATAATTTGAAAAGGGGGGGGCCTGAGCTTTTTGCACAAGACTGTAAACTTAGCTAAACTGACCTCTCATATCAGTCGACAATTATACAGGGGAAATAATTGTTTAAAAGGACAAAAGTTTTTTTTTTTTTTTTTAGCAAATTTTTAGTTTTTTTTTGCTTTCTCCTGGGTCGGTCCTATAGGGATGCAATGAATTGTGATATAGGGGATTGCAAATTTCGACCTAGTTACATGGGAAAAAGTGTGGCCTACTTGGGGGCTCCTTGGGCATGACCAAGAAGCACCAGCCGCCTGGCCCCTTTTGGGGAAGTCTTTTACTGCGGCAATGTTCATGACATCTCCCCCTTATGCTTGTTGGACGCTGGTTTCTGGAAGAGGTGACATTGAGAGTAGAGATTGGTCCAGGGGGCCATACGGGACCGCCCAGAAACCATCAACAAAAACACTAAAAAGCCGGGGGGATTGTGGACTGCGAGCATGTGGACCGCAGAGCACTCCCCTTTTTGCTAAATATCAGCCTGCAGGGTCTTGCTGTCTCCTGGCATATATTACAATGTGTGCCCGCAGTCATTTATGGGGGGGTGACGGGGAACAAATTTCAGAGATGGAATTTTCCCCCGCAAACGAAATCCCCGGGAAAGTGGTCCAACAGGGGACCGAATTTCCCGCTTTTTTCCCCACCCTGGCATTATTTTTGTGCTGAACAAATTTCCCCGCTTGAAATGGGGACTAACCCATCTTGAGGCTACCATGGGGCCCTTGATATAGGGGCCCAGCCTAGTTTGGTTTTATTCCCCTTTCTTTTTTTTTTTTTTTTAAACGATGACTTTTATTGAGAAGAGAAATGTCATCCTTTACAAACAATCACATCGAAATATACATATAATACTTCAAAAATGTAACAGTTAAATGCTCCTTTAACGCTTCCCACTTCCCATTTAATTATAATAACATCCAATAAAAATAAACCGAGCCACTATTAAACAATCCCCCCTCACCACCCCACCAGCAACCCCGGAAATGGAAAATATTGTCACCAAAAAATATTGTGAAAACCACCCTTTCCTTCAAGGAATATTCTAATAAGATCACCTACCCAGTGCAGGAATTCCTCCCTTGTTACCTTTCTTAGACAACCTAACGTTTCCTGGTCATGTATCGCCCCTACCTCTAGTCTGCCCAAGGATCCAGCCAAATTTTTCCCTGAGGTAGTAATCAGAAGTGCGGAAGGATCCAATCAGCGCCCCTACCCTCTTCATCTGAAAAAGTTTTAACTATAAAACTCTTCCATTTTTTAAAGAACTTTTCAGATAAAGAGCCTTATTTGTTTCCGCCTCAATCCTATCTATGGTTAGCAATCTCTTGATCAATAGGATAGCTTCATCCTTTGTCGGGACACTCTCCCCCAACCAATGTCTTAGGATACACTTTAGCCACCAGTAAAAAACGTGTGCACCCCCCTTTTGATTTATTAAGGCAGGAGTCTCTCCCGTCCTGTTGTCCCTTTCAAGGATATAATGGAAGATCGTAGCTTATAGGGTCACCCCGCCCCCCCACATTCCACACCTCTCAAATCAGAAACAGAATTTAACCCAATAGTCTTTGCTTGGGGCAACCCCATTCCATGTAACAGGTGGGCCCTGTACTTTATTTTTGGGGGACTTTTCCCTGAGATAGTGCCAGGTCATTTTTAACGAAGTTTTTCCCCCTTTCAAAATGCAGGTGAATTTACGCTAAGCGGATTAAAGGGGCCTAGACATGCCTGGGGGCATAAAACAGCCCCTTTTAAGGAATCCAATTTATCTTTTATAGGGCCCTCATCCCCTAGTACACCCCAATTATGTGGCCCCATGACTGTAGGAAAACCCAAAAAGTTGGGAAAGAAATTGGAAATATTCAGGAGTGACACCAGTGTTGACTAATATGACATAAATTTCCCCTCAGGCAGTGAACTCAACTTGGTGCCAATACGTATGGCCAACAACCCCCCAGTGGTAAAACTGTACAACAGCCTATACATATGGCCTCCATCCCTCCCAATGGTACCTTAGTACAGGAGCCTATACATATGACCAACATCCCCCCCAATGGTACCTTAGTACAGGAGCCTATACATATGACCACCATCCCTCCCAATGGAACCTTTGTCAGGACCTATACAAAATGACCACCACCCCTCCAGGGTCCCTTTAGAAAACGGAGCCCCCCCCCCCCCCCCCCCCCCCGGGTACCTTGTCAGGAGCCTATACATATGACCCCATCCCTCCGATGGACCTTAGTACGGGAGCCCTACTAGCCCACCTCCCCCCAAGGTACCTTTCAGGAGCCCAACATATGGCCCCCTCCCTCCAAGGGTCCCTTATTCGGAGCCCATACATATGGCCCCACCCCCCCCAATGGTACTTAGTACAGGAGCCTATCATATGGCCACCCCCCCCCAATGGAACCCTTGACAGGACCTACTAATGGCCACCATCCCCCCCAAGGGTCCCTTATACGGGAAACCCACTCAATGGCCACCTCCCTCCAAGGTACCTTAAAAGGGACCATACTTTATGGCCACCACCCCCCCCCAATGTCCCTTTAGACGGGACCCATACATATGGCCCACCACCCTCCAAGGTACTTAGTACGGACCCATACATATGTCCACCATCCCCCCAATGGTACCTTAGACGGGACCCTACTCATATCCACCACCCCCCAATGGAACCCTTATACAGGACCCCCAATATGGCCACCATCCCTCCCAATGGACCTTAGTACGGAAACCACCATATGGCCACCACCCCTCCAGGGTACCTTAGACGGGAGCCTATACAATGGCCACCACCCTTTCCCAAAGGTCCCTTTATACAGGGCCTATACATATGACCACCCCCCCCCCCCAGGGTACTTAGTACGGGACCCCAAACATATGGCCCCCCATCCCCCATGGAAACCTTAGTACAGGAGCCTACACATATGGCCACCATCCCCCCAATGGTACCTTAGTACAGGAGCCTACTCATATGGCCACCATCCCTCCCAATGGTACCTTAGTACAGGAACCTACTCATATGGCCACCATCCCTCCGATGGTACCTTAGTACAGGAGCCCATACATATGGCCACCATCCCTCCCAATGGTACCTTAGTACAGGAGCCTATACATATGGCCACCACCCCCCCCACTGGTACCTTGGTACAGGAGCCAAAACATAGGGGCACCATCCCTCCCAATGGTACCTTAGTAAAGGAGCCCATACATATGGCCACTCCCCCCCCCCCCATGGTACCTTAGTAGAGGAGCCCATACTTATGGCACCATCCCCCCAATGGTACCCTTATATAACAGTCCATACATATCTCAGTCCATCCCTATGGCATCGCCCGACCTTAGTCAGGAGCATACATATGCCCCCCCCCCCCCCATGGTACCTTTGGGAAGGACCCCCAAACATTGGCCACCAACCCTCCAATGGTACCTTGTACAAGAGCCATACATATGGCCACCCCCCCCCCCCCCAAAGGGTACCTTAGTAGGGAGCCCATACTTATGGACCATCCCCCCAATGTACCCTTTATAACGCCCATCATATTAGTCCTCCCTAGGGCTCCCCCAGCGTAGGCCCCGTGAGGAGGGAGCAGTAAAGGAGGTCACGTATGTTCACGCCGCCACAAAGTGAATTTTCTGTATCAGCGAGAGCCTCTTTCACGTATAATTTATCGCCAGATTACAAGATGTAACTTACAGCCCAGACACAACAAACAAACGCCTCTTTACACGGTGCTAGAATTTCTAATTAATCCCCTCTAGGCAAGGAAGGGTTATTTATGGCCGACGAACAGGAGGATGAAAAAATTCCCATCGCCGGGATAGGCTCTTACAGTAAGCTACACAAGGCATTAATCCATCAATTTCCAGAGAGCTCCCCGGGGTGTAGGAGATTAGTCATAGGGCTACTGCAGCTAATGGGGGAAACAGATGACGGCCAAGAAGAGTGGAGGAGGTGAAGGGCACCTCCGGCTGGAGGGGTCACTCATGATGTGGTGGGAGAGGTGCAGAGCTTTCCTCTCTGTGGATGAGACAATTTATGGCCAGATAAAGGCGACTTGATGGACAGGACGTCTATCGATCGCTCTCGGCTGTCACTCTGGCCTTCTCGGTCTCTATGTTCATACAATAGGACCTGCCAGGCTCAGCTATTGTCTCCTCGGTAGGAAGCTCGGTCCCATCAATGGCTTTTGTATCAGGGTGTCACCTTGTGGCGGAGCAGACATTCCTTGTGTCACGTCTTCCCCCCTCACTGTAGTTAAGAAAAAAGGAAGGAATGAACCAGCAGTCCCTTCACCGATATAGGAATAATAAAAGCAGCAAAAATGTATTTATAAAATACAAACACATCCAGAAAAGTGCATCGAAAAAAACGCTGACGCGTTTCAAACACATAGTCATAGCTGAGGACGGGTATCCGAAACGCGTCAGCGGCGTTTCCACATTTTGATGCATTTTTTTTTTCTTTTCTGGATGTATTTTTATAGATACATTTTTTGCTGTTTTTACTTTTCCTAAATTGGTGAAGCAAGAGCTGGTTTCTTCCTTTTTTCTATTTTGTTCTATAGGTGATTATCAAGAGATCACCGGAACCGCTGTACTACACTCAGTTGAGCCGATTTATATTTTTTGTAGTGGAGGAAACGCGCGAGATACGGTCACCTGGGACTTTGTGTTACTTCATCTACGGGAACTAGTTCTGGTAGATAGTACTGCTTTATATGACAGATCTCGTAATAGAGAGGGTTGGCAATGAGTTATCCAGAGGTAGATACACAAGACATTTGTAATAGAAGTAGGTAATCCTTGAATTGTCCCACAGCAGATGTAGGCTGCAAGAAATTGCCTTAAGTCAGGTAGATAGTCAATGTGTTCTTCTAGCAGGTAACCAATAAATAATCCTAGCTCCTTATAGAAGAGGTAGGTAACCAAATCGGTTATCATAGTGGTTAGTAGTAGAGGTAGGTAACCAATAAGTTATCATAGTGGTCAGTAGTAGGGTAGGTAACCCAATAAGTTTTTCATAGTGGTCGTATAGAGGTAGGTAAACCAAAAAATTTAAAATGTGGCAGTAGTAGAGGAGGTAACCAATAAATAATCCTAGCTCCTTATAGAAGAGGTAGGTAACCAAATCGGTTATCATAGTGGTTAGTAGTAGAGGTAGGTAACCAATAAGTTATCATAGTGGTCAGTAGTAGAGGTAGGTAACCAATAAGTTATCATAGTGGTCAGTAGTAGAGGTAGGTAACCAATAAGTTATCATAGTGGTCAGTAGTAGAGGTAGGTAACCAATAAGTTATCATAGTGGTCAGTAGTTGAGGTAGGTAACCAATAAGTTATCATAGTGGTTAGTAGTAGAGATAGGTAACCAATAAGTTATCATAGTGGTTAGTAATAGAGGTAGGTACACTCCGTATTATCTTAGTGACATCTAGTAGTAGGGGTTGCTCAAGTGACTTGTAGAAGTGGTAAGAAACCATTGTGTTTTGCTTGTAACTTGTATTAGAGGTAGGTAACCATAGTTTTATCTCAGTGACTTCCATCAGCAGAGGTAGGTAACCAATGTAAAATTGTAGGAACTTGTAGTCGAGGTAGGTAACCAATGGGTTGTCCTAATGGCTTGTAGACGAGGAAGGTAACCAATGGGTTATCCTACTGTAGGGTGGTACAATCAATGAGTTATTTTAGTGTATTAGAGGTAGGTAGCCAAGTGTTGCCAAATACTAACAACATGGAGCATTGACCAGGTTGGATCCACCAGGGAATTAGGTCTTCAGGTGAATTTGGTGACATAATAATGATGAAACTCAACGTAAACTCTAATCCTTGGTTTGGTAGATTGAGCTGTATGAATACACTTCGGATGTTGGGCATATGTGTGGACTTTTGTATAATGGTACCATTGGGGGGAAAGTTGACCATATACATGAACTCCTGTACATATGTACCACTTGTGGGAAATGGTGGCTATTTGTATGGGTTCCTCTACAAAGGTACCACTGGGAGGGGGAGGGGGGGGGGGAGAAAAGAGTTGACCATATATATAGGCTCCTGTACAGTGGTACCATGAGGGAAGGGAGGGTTGATCATATGAATGGGTTGCTGTATAAAGGTACTATTGGGGGGAAAGTTGGCTATAAGTATGGGCTTCAATATAAAGGTATAATTGAGGGGAAAGTTGGCTATAAGTATGGGCTTCAATATAAAGGTATAATTGAGGGGAAAGTTGGCTATAAGTATGGGTTTTGTATAAAGGTACCATTGGGGAAAGTTGACCATATCTATGGACTTCTGTACATAAGTACCACTTGTGGTGGATGGTGGCCATATGTATGGGTTCCTCTACATAGGGGGGGAGAGTTGACCATATATATAGGCTTCTGTACAAAGGTACCATGAGGGAAGGAAGGGTAGATCATATGTATGGGCTCCTCTATAAAGGTACCATTGGTGGTAATGTTGACCATATGTATGGGCTGCTTTATAAAGGTACCAATCGTGAGGGCTGGTGGCCACATGTATTGGCTCCTGTACAATCCATAATAAACCCTGTACTACTTAAAAATATTTTAGGTTTTAGGCGTTACCCGGTTGTTAGCATGGATGTCCATCAAGGATAGGCAAGGACTTCAGTTTTAAGGAACTGTAAACCCTTTTAAGTCTGGAGCAGCCACCCTTGTGATACCTCTAGGATGAGGATCACAGTCTATAAAGCAGCTGAATGCAATATTCAAGGCTCCAATTGCGACCAGCTAAATGGATTTTAATGCCGCTAGTGCAATGCGGCCGGTAATACCAGCATGTCCTCGGTAATAACACACGCCGGCCTAAGAGATTTAGACGTACAGGGAAACTTGCTCCAGGCCTGGTATATTATCCAAAGTCTATAACATCTTCTAATGGGTCTAGCTTAAGGCCAATACTCACTAATACTCCCTTATCCACCTAGGGAAAATGATAGCCACCTGAGCAATCTCTGTGTAGACACCCCCGCATAACCCCCCATCCCTCGGGGGAACATTCATCAACCAATTATGAAGACCGCTCCGCCATCCTGAAGATCTCGTGGAGAATCGCAGGTCGCTGGTTTCTGCCTCTTCTGGAGGATTGAGATTTTTTATTGCATAAAGCATTTTGCCCCCAATTTTCTAAACTAAAATAAGCAGGGCAGTCAGGGTCACGCTGTGGCGGTATGATTACAGAATATGCTTATTTGCACTGACGCCCGGGCTTATCAACCTCCTCACGGATTGCATTGCCTGCAAAGCCTTGTGATTATGCCGGAGTCGCACTTCACCATAGTCCAGATTAGGGGGGCGCTTGTGCTCTGAGATGTTTTAAGCTTTTAATACTCTGTGTTATGTACAATTTTAGTAACTGGTTTAACTAGATGCCAACCGCCCACTTTGTACGGCAAAGCAGTCGACATCTAACTCTGTACGAATGTTTTAAAACATGTGCGCAGCTGAACACTTGTACTGCGGGGCTGGAGAGCTGGCTGTCAGTGGCAGCCGGGCTCTCCGGTGGGAAGGCAGGGATGGTTTATCACAGTCCCTGCCATCCCCATTGTTGTATATATAGTGCTCATTGAGCTTCCTGGCCGCCGGCGATCATGTCATCTCCAGAGTTCAGCGACTGCAGAGGCTGCTGGGTCTTATCAGACCCAGATCAGGTCTGCAGTGACTTAATTGGATTTCTGTTTTTTATGTTAAAGATCTTGCAAAAACAAGTCACTTTGTAATATGTGTCCATTACCAATGTCCTACCTATTCGGAGGTTTCCACTCTTGTATGGGCTGCATCAGCTCCTCAGGTCACTATAGCTACAGACCTGTTGGATCTCTCCTGGTAGACTGCCAGCACTGGTCGCTATAGCTACAGACCTGTTTGATCTCTCCTGATAGGCTGCCAGCGCTGGTTGCTATAGCTACAGACCTGTTCAATCTCTCCTGATAGGCTGTCAGTGCAGGTCGCTATAGCTACAGACCTGTTCAATCTCTCCTGATAGGCTGTCAGTGCAGGTCGCTATAGCTACAGACCTGTTCAATCTCACATGATAGGCTGCCAGCACTGGTTGCTATAGCTACAGACCTGTTCGATCTCTCCTGATAGGCTGTCAGCACTGGTTGCTATAGCTCAGGCATTCTCAAACTGCAGCCCTCCAGCTGTTGGAAAACTACAACTCCCATCACGCATTTATATAATCTATAACATTGGCATATGGAGTTGTAAAATTTCCCACAGTGGGAGCCGCAGTTTGAGGATGCCTGCTTACTACAGACTGGTTCAATGCAGCTAGTAAAGCCATAACACGCCCCTAAATTCAAAATGAAACCAAAAAAACAGGACTGAGGTAAGGTGAATCATTGTAGTGAGATAACCCCTTTAAGGAGGTGTTTTTCTCCCTATAGTTCCTATATAACTGGGGATAATATATTAGCTTCATGGGAAAGTTAAAAAAAAAAGAAGAGTTATGCAAAAATGTTTTCTGACCTTATAGGGAGCACAATATATAAAATAAAAATAAACACCAAAAAAATAGCAAATAATAAACCAAAAAAAATTTCAGCCCAAATTGCAGCCCCGCCCCCAAGGAGCCTAAAACTTAATATCACCTAGAAATAAACATCTGTGACAGATACAAAACTTATTTTGGTGTCACTTTTGTTGTTTAAAAAACAAAACATAAAAAAATGTGAAAAACAGACATTATTTTCTCTTTAACATTTTCACTGACAGTTAAAATAATAAAAAAAATCTAACATAAAAATGACCTAAAAATAAAGCCTTACCTATCATAGGAAAAAGTCTAAAAAATTAGTAGAATAACAGAACGTGAAAAAGTGTTTAAACCTAATTTTTAGTTTTCAGTCCCTGCTTGACCTGACCACACAGTACTGGATTAAAGGGCTTTCACAGAGTCGCAGGCAGCTTCAGACTCGCACTGCCTGGTCAGGCTGCGAGTGGTTCTATAGCAGTGATCAGTATATTTAGCTTCTCTATAACTAGCTAAGTGTTGCAGAGACTTATATAAGTGCAGGAAATTTAATCTGTGGTAAACAAAGCTAGAGTGAAAATAAGTGCTTATCAAAGGTAAACAAACTAATCTTGTTAGAGATAAGGACTCTGCTCTGTCCGACCATGGTGAGTTCACTCCCTGCTCTCTGTCTAATTGGGAACGGAGATATGGACAGTAATCTAGAGACACCTGTGTGCACTCAGAGCAGATAAAATCTCTCTGATCTCCTGACCAAGGCAATATCAGAAGAGTAATGTATTTAATAAAAGTCTTCAATTACCGTTCCCTAAATGTTATAATCCAATCATTGTAGTGAGAAATCCCCTTTAAACAAAATGGTATGAGATTAGTAAAAAAAAAAAAGGTCAGCCCCAGGGATGATACATCCGGCCTAAGCTCTAGTAAGTCCAAGCCTACAAGTTTCAAGTCAAGGCTATGAGATATTAGGTCAGGTCTTGAGAAATTAAGCCAGGTCTATGAGCTAAAAAGTCACGGCTTGATCCCAGCAGCGCCATCTATAGGCCAGGATGTCTCATGACACAATAAATCTGAGGTTCTACGCTGATCTCGAGGTCATCCCTGCAGTCTGATTTATAGTGGGTATAAGATGGGAGACCATGGCCGCAGATCGCATCTTGACAACTAGAGCTGCAAAAAAGGAATGGAAAAAAAAATCCTTAAATGATAGCCTCAAAGTCTAGACGCAAAGACGTGTGTTGATCAATCAAGGCGGCGTGCGCGGCATACAGATGGAGGCCAGGCCTCCTGTAATATCCACATACATCATCGCTGCTGGGAGTGTAAAGGTCAGGCTGATTTTAATGCAAGTCACGGCTGGTGCAGGGAATAGATGGGGGGGACCATGTGCTACAGAAGATTTCTAATATCAACAGGAGGATAGGACTCCTGGAGCTCATCAATGACTGCATTGAGCCCCTTCGGTACAGGCTGACACTATACAGCTCTCAGGCTCTGTTCACCTCAGCCGGGGTCTTGCTGACCAGTCATGATCATATCACATGTCGGACTGGGCAAACAATGCGGATTGTATGCAATACTGACCATCAAGTAGATGTCTATCCAAAGAATATGTCAACAGAAGGAAACTCTCCTTAATGTACAGATAATAACAGACTGTTTTAATAGACTATCCCCGGTAAATCAGGACCCCAACTTCCCTTTTCAATTTGGGATTTGATGGCGAGCCAGTGGGTAGAAGCTTCATCTTCAGACACATGGAAGGGAATGGTTTAATAACATGGTAATTCAGCATTGCTGTGATTTCCCGCTGTGAGAGGGGCAGAGAGAGCTACTTTGTGTCAGTATCTGTGTGCTATACCATACCATAAAGTTGTCTGTACACTTGAGGTAATAGTAATGCCAGGTATGACTTAGGCTATGTCTACACAGTATTTCATCGGATTTTCGGCAGTTTCAGTATTCAGAATCCGCCGAAAATGCGACTGTATCCTGTGCTGTGTAGACCGCAATAGAAAATCTATGCTATAGTCTGAGCATTTCTAAACAGTCCGTCCGGTGGAAGAGAGAACATGTCGGATTCCCCTAGTCCTCAATGTACGGGGCCATGGAAAATCCAAAATCCGACCTCGTTCTTTTGCACAAAAACCACAGTGCGGCGAAGTTAAAAAATCCCCTGTAAATCAGAGCCCCAACTTCCCTTTTCAATTTGAGATTTGATGGTAAGCCAGTGGGTAGAAGCTACATCTTCACACACATAGAAGAGAATGGTTTAATAACATGGTAATTCAGCATTGCTGTGATTTCCCGCTGTGAGAGGGGCAGCGAGAGCTACTTTGTGTCAGTATCTGTGTGCTATGCCATAAAGTTGTCTGTACACTTGTGGTAATAGTAATGCCAGGTACGATTTAGGCTATGCCTACACAGCACAAGTATTTAATCAGATTTTCGGCGGTATCAGAATTTAGAATTCGCCAAAAATCCCATTGTCACCTGTGCTGTGTAGACCGCAATAGAAAATCCATGCTATAGTCTACAGAGCACGGATTTTTTCTGAGCATTTCTAAACCGTCCGTCCGATGGAAGAGAGAACATGTTCTATCTTCCGCTGGATTCCTGTCGGATTCCCGTAGCCCTCAATGTACGGGGCCGTGGAAAATCCAAAATCCGACCACATTTTTTTGCACAAAAAACGCAGTGCGGCAAAGTTAAAACGTCCCCTGTAAATCAGAGCCCCAACTTCCCTTCTCCATTTGGGATTTGATGGCGAGCCAGTGGGTAGAAGGTTCATCTTCAGACACAGAGAAGAGAGTGGTTTAATAACATGGTAATTCAGCTTTGCTGTGATTTCCCGCTGCGAGAGGGGAAGAGAGAGCTACTTTGTCAGTATCTGTGTCTGTACACTTGGGTTAATAGTAATGCCAGGTATGGCTTAAGCTATGTCTACACAGTATTTCATTGGATTTTCGGTGGTTTCAGTATTTAGAATCCACTGAAATTCTGACTGTAACCAGTGCTGTGTAGACCACAATAGAAAATCCGTTCTACAGTTCTTTCTTCCGTCCGTCTGGCGGAAGAGAGAATATGTTCTCTCTTCCGCTGGATTCCTGTTGGATTCCCTTAGCCCTCAATGTATGGGGCCGCGGAAAAGCCAAACTCCGACCACGTTTTTTGCACAAAAACCGAAGTTAAAATACTGTCCGATTTCAGATGATATTTTAACTTTAGCTGTGTAGACCTAGAGTGTTTATGGCCTGAGGTAATATACTTATACAAGGCCTTGGGCTATATAGGGCAGTGGTCTGCAAAGTGCGGCTCTCCAGCTGTGTGGTAACTACAACTCCCACCATGCATTTATATAATCTATATCAGTGGGCATGATGAGAGTTGTAGTTTCGCCACCGCTGGAGAGCCGCACTTTGCAGACCACTTGATATAGGGGAATACATCCACCCCATAGGCCCCTGGTTACTCATCAAAGATCTGTATACTCCAGTTATCAGTCCAGCCCTGTAGCAGCTGTACATTTGGAGAGTGCCACCTGCAGCAAATTGTCTATCTTGAAAACAAGGCAGGCGCGAGTCGCTCATTTGGAACGTGCTGTCATTATGCTAAATGATGCTTCAGACCAGAACGGTTATTAAACAAGAAATACCCAACTCGTTTACAGTGGATCCTATGGGAAATGGGGACGAGGAGATCCATGATTCCTGGGCAGCACCAGTGATGGTCCCCCCCCCCCCCCCCGGCACAGGCTGTACCCCAGCAGCTCTGTACCCAGAATGGAAAGGAAGGAAGGGCAGGTGCTGGCGGTACCACTTCCATCTATTTCTGGCAGCCGCTTCCCACACATCCACCTGTTACTAATCGGTTAATTTGTGTAATTAAGCTCAGCTGCGCATTAATTCTACCATTTACTTGTTAAAGTTCACAAGCCCCTGGCTGGCATCTGCTCCCCGCTCCCCGACCTAGTGCACCCCACCCCTCCCTGCTAATTGGGGGAGATCTGAAGGGAGCAGGGGGGGTTAATGTGAATTGTGTGCTTAATGAACATACGGGTTGGTGATAGAGATGACAGAGATGTCAAGTGTGAGCGCTGACCTGACAATCATAGGAGATAGCACATACCCAACCCATCTGGTGGATGATCTCATAAGAAACCTGTGTATCTAAGCCTGGCATGGGTGATACTATCTGCTGAGTTATGTATCTAAGCCTGGCACGTGTGATACATAATGCTGAGCCGCTGTATCTAAGCCTGGCACGTGTGATACTTTCTGCTGAGCCGCTGTATCTAAGCCCATCATTGGTAACACTGTCAGCTCAGCTGCTGTCTCAAAGCCTATCATGTGTAACACAGAGTTGGTATATCTGTGTGATACTGTTTGCTGTATACGTACAGTATATCTATATATAAGCCTATATATCTAAGTATATATACTTATACCTGTGATACCGTCTGCTGTATCTAAGCTTATCATGTGTGATACTGTCTGCTGAGTGAGTGTATCTAAGCATGTCCCCTGTGATACTGTCTGCTGTATCTAAGTGTATCATGTGTGATACTGTCTGCTATATCTAAGCCTATTATTTGTGATACTATCTGATGTATCTAAGCATGTCACCTGTCATACTGTCTGCTGTATCTAAGCCTATTATTTGTGATACTATCTGCTAAATCTAAGCCTGTCATGTGTAATACTGTCCGCTCAGTGAGTGTATCTAAGCCTGGCACCTGAGATACCGTCTGCTGGTTCAAAACCTATTACGTGAGCTGTATCTAAGTCTTTTATGTGTGATACTGTCTTCTATATCTAAGTCCATTATTTGTGATACTGTCTGCTGTATCTAACCCTGTCATCTATGATACTGCAGTGTATCTAAGTCTGGTACCTGTATAACCGTCTGCTGTAGAAAAATCTATTATGTGTGATACTGTCTGCTGTACCTAACCCTGTCATCTGTGATACTGCAGTGTATCTAAGTCTGGTACCTGTATAACCGTCTGCTGTAGAAAAATCTATTATGTGTGATACTGTCTGCTGTACCTAACCCTGTCATCTGTGATACTGCAGTGTATCTAAGTCTGGTACCTGTATAACTGTCTGCTGTAGCAAAACCTATTATGTGTGATACTGTCTGCTGTATCTAAGCCTATCACTTTTGGCTCCGGATGATCTGGATTCTTCTGGTTGAGCAGTTCTGGTTCAGGAGAACAATAGCAATAGGTTGTTATAAGCACCCGATTCAGGAGAAGTCCCTCCCTTTCCCCTAAGTAACTCTCGCTGTCTCTTCCGATTTTACTTGAGCTTCCTTCCCCTCTCTTAGCTGATACTACAAGCCCTGGTGGTCCCATGGGAAGCTTATCTAGACCTGCGGCTTCCTGACCTGCGGCTACACCCTGATCCTGGTCAGTGTTTGCAGAAGCTCTGTGCTGCTGATAACAGAGGGCATGTGCAGGGGCGCTACCAGATTGTCTAAAACAGATTAAATGGACACTTGAATTCGATGAGAAATCAAAATATACATTACTACATCCTCAGCTCTGGACTCTCCAGCTCTGGACTCATAAAACAGCTCATAAAATAATGGAAATGCACATAGCAGTTTAGGTTTTCCACTTAAAGGAGAATTATGACCAATTTTCTTAATCACTGCATATCCTAGATCTCTTCCTGCTGCTGAAAGTGAGGGCATCGCCATTCCTGGCAAACATTGTATGCAAAAGTTACGGCATGATAAAAATCAATGGTTTGAGTGAAATAGCCCTCGCTGACGGCGAGCGGTGACACTGTCAACAGAAACGACTCACTGCTGCCACGCTGGTGAGAAGTGGTACTGCACCTAAAGCAAAAATAAATATTTTTTTTACAAAATTATCTTTATCCGGAACAATTTAAGAGACGGGGAACCTTTTTTATTATAAGGACCATTTGTATATTTATAACATAATTTTTGGGCCATACAAAATTAACAAGTTATCAGCAGATCTCGTCCATGCAGTTTCCTGAGAGTTGTAACTGAAGAGCTGGATGTCCCCCATCGAAAACCCCCCACTCCCAAGTTAACATTTGATATGTCAGTCTTGTGCTGTGATGTCCATGCCTCCCCCGATGTATAGTAGCATATCGGGATTGAAGCAACATGGTTGGCTTGTACTCTTGTACTGGAAGAGTCTACATGCAATGAGCCCAAGTTTCCCCCATGCCCTTTGTCCCCTGATTTTTAGTAGCCTATCGGAACAGAGATGACATGGACTAGAGCAGTTACTGATGCGCTTGAGAGCCCCAAGTCAGCAAACAGGGAACAGGTGCTTTGTGAACTGGCGCATGCGCGGTAGTAAACTGGGAAGGAACAGCTTGCAGGAAATCTGCTATTGCGCATGCGCAGGTTTTCAAACCTCTTGGCACTCAGGCTTGAACCTAGTGCGCCCCTCAGTATGGCAGACTTAGAATTTCTTTTAAACTGCATAAATATCTGAGGGAGAGGCAGAAAGTCAGAAAGAAAGAAAGAAAGAAAGAGGCAAATAGCAATAGGCAGAGTACAAGAGGCATGAACAGTAGATGTAGAGTGGGCCCCCAGAATGAAATTCTACTAGTGGGCTTTAGGCCCCCCAGTCTGACATTGCTGGCACTTGTTTGCCGACTGGGGAACATCAAGCATAGGACAGGGCCAAATGATTTTGAGGGACATTCCTCACCCCTGATGTAGCCAGCAGGTTAGCAGTGAAGAATAGCCTGTGACCCCCAACCTGCTTTCTCGTTCGATGAAAATCACCCATTTTGCTGTTTTGGTCTTTGGCCTGGGGTGGAGCACTTCCTTTCTGTAATTAAGACTGTTCATCAATTTCTTCTAGGAATACAAACCAAGAGCCATTAGATGTTTATATCAGCTCATCTAGCCGCAAGAGCTATGCACTCATTTTCCTGTTTTACATTTTTCAGCGTGGCCGGGAAGCCGGGTCAATACGGGGAGGTGGCCTGGTTTCCTGATTGGGTTAAGCGCTTCTTGGCGAGTCAGGCAGTTTTATGACAATGGTTCAGGAAAAGAGGGTAATTTATATGCTGTGACTGTTTTATGTGACTTGAGAACTTCATCAGCTCAGAATTACAATTCTGAATCCGAGAGGAATAGGAGTCGAGACGTGTGCACTGTCACGCTCGGCTGTCGTTAAAGGACACCACCCCCCCTAACAGCGCTTCACTTTAAAAGGTAAAAACGATTAGACTAATCCCTATCCCGGTGCAGAGTTTACAGTCTGGGTTGCGTCTTCGTCGCAGTCCTTGGGATCATGGTGGTGCCCATTGCCGTTCCAATATTTCAGATTAATTTTCCTGTCAGTCACATTGTGAAGAAATATCTCGACAGCCGTACGTGTCCAGGTTGAATGACTGAGCTCCCGGTGCTCCCCTCCCTCGTCAATGATTTTTTTCCCTTTAAATCCCAAGAGTATTTTTGAAAACAGCCGTAAAATTGCTTTTGTGCTGCAAGCGGGTGCTGATTTGTACCCACGATCCCTTGGCCTATGCAAAGTAAATAAATAAAATAGAAAAAAAAAAGGCTACTAAAAATCAATATAGCAGTAACTGACTAATGGCTTATTAGTCGTGACACACAGCAGGTGAGGGATGCCGGGGAACGGCTGAGCGCTGAACTCTGGGATGATGTCTACGTCGAGCGCTTGCCTTTGGCTGCATAACAAACACATAGCGGGGAGAGAGAGCGCGGGAGCAAACAGATAATCTATAGGAAATAAATGTTCCGCAGACGCCAGGTATTGTATTCAACTGAAGGCATAATAATATCATTAACATTAGAGCGGCAATTCGGCTCCGTGTATCAAGGCTGCTCGGGAGTAATATTGTCATTAAGGAAAAGCTAGTCAGTAGTCTGTAAAAAAAAAAAAAACCCCCACGTTTCAACCCCCCCCCCTCCTCCGTGCTGCGCCTGAATGAATGACGTCCCCATCGTCTCCAGCATGATAATTCCCCCAGATTAACCCTATGCGTTATGTACTGTGGCTGCTGGGCTGTAGGCCAGATCTTGGAAATCTGATATCACTGTGAGACTCTATGTCCCTGGTGCTACCGGTTGTAGTACTAGAACACTATACTCCTAGATGTATATACAGATGATATACAACCGCTCTATACCTGGTGCTACACCGTGTGTAGTACTGATCACTATACCTAATGTAATACAACAGCTGATAATCACCGCTCTATTGTCCTAGGTTCCCTGTGTGTATTACTGATCACATACTCTAAGGTGATGTATAAATCACATGATAATCACCGCATCTTGTCCTAGGTGCTCCGAGTGTGTAGTACTAAGATCACTAAAACTCAAGACTGTATATACAGTGATATCACCGCTCTAGTCCTGGTGTTCCGGTGAGTAGTTACTGATCACTATACTCTTAGGTGATTATATACAGTGCAAAAACACACACGCTCTATGTCCTGGATGCTCCAGTGTACGTAGTAACTTGATCACTATACTCTAGGTGATTTATATTACGTATATACACTGCTCTATAGTTCCTGGTGCATCAGGCTGGTGTAGGTACTAGGAATCACAATACCTAGGTGATGTATAATACCAGTGAGAACCACCAAGACTCTATGTCCGGTGCTCCGGTGTGTAGTACTGAACAACTTTACTCTAAATGTATATACAATGATAATCACCGCGCGCTCTAAGACCCTCGGCTAGCTCCCGTGTGTAGTACATAGATCACTATACTCTAGGATGAAATGTCATATACTACAGTGAATATCACTCTCTAATGTCCTGGTGCTAACACCGTGTGTAGATACTGCATCACTATACATCTAGGTGATGTATAATATACATTGAATATCAACTGCTCCTAAAATGTCCCTAGGTGCCTACCGTTGTGAGTAAACTGGATTCACTATAACTACTAGATGCGTATTACAAGTGATATTACCGCTCGAACATTGCCCTGCGTGCTCCGGTGTGTAGTAACTGATTCACTATACTCCTAGAATGTATAATACGTGAATATCACCCAGGCTCTATATCACTGGTCTCCGGTGTGTGTAGTACTGATCACTAGTACTCCAGATAGTATATACAGTGATATCACATGCTCTATATCCTGGTGCTTAACCGGTGTGAAGTACATGATCACTATACATCTAGATGTATAACACGTGATATCAACCGCTCTAATGTCCTGTGCTCCGGTAGAATGTAGTAACACTGATCACCAATACAACAGTAGGCATGATGGTATATGCGAAGTGTATAACACCAAAGACTCTACTGCCCATGGTGCTACCGTGCGTGTAGTAACTAAAGAATCACTATACTACAGATGTATTACATAAACACTGATCATTCACTTAGCTTATGTCCCTGGTAGACTCCGGTGTGTAGTACTGAACACTATACACGAGAAGTATTATACAGATCTGAATATCACACCAAGCTCTAGGTCCTAGGTGCCTTACCGGTGGTAGTAAGTACTGATCCACACTACATACTACTAGATGTACAATAACAAAAGTGATATCACCAACTACATGATCCTTTAGCTCCGGTGTGTATATACTGATCACTAAGACTCTAAGGATAGTATATACAGTGAAATATCAATACGACTCATATGCGTACCTAGGTGACACCGGTGTGTAGTAACTGAGATCACTATACACTCTAGATTGCATGTATAATAACATTAGATACACTGCTCTAATAGATCCACTGGTGCTCACGCGTGTGATAGTACTAGATCACATAACTCAGATGTATAATACAGGTGATATCAGCCGCATCATGATAAACCGACAGGGGCTCCGGTTTGTAGTAACTAGATCACTATACCTCTAAGATGATGTATAATACAAGTGATATCACCGCTCTATGTCCCTTTGCTCCCAGTTGTAGTCTGACTGATACACTAGTACTCTAGAAGTATATACAGTGATATCAACCGCTCTAATGTCCTGGAGCTCCGGTGTGTAGTAACTGCGATCACTATGACTCAAGATTGCGGTATAAAATACAAGCGTGATACATTACACCGCTCTAATGTCCCTGGTGCTCCGGTGTGTAGAACATGATCACTATACCTAGTAGATTTTTAATATACCAGTGCATATCACGCTCTATGATACACTGTGGACTCCGGTGTGATAGTACGATCACTACTACTCGACATGATGATATAAATACAGTGATATCACCAGCTCTATACAAAATTCCTGGTTGCTAACCGGAAGTGATAGTACTGTGATCACTATACCCTAGAATGTAATAATAACACGCGTGATATCACCAAGCTCCTATGTCCTGGTGCTCGTGTTGTAGTACTGATCAACTATAACTCTAGATGGGTAAAAAACAGTGATATCACCAGCATCTAATGTCCTGGTGCATCCGGTGGTAGTACTGATCACAATAGCTCTAGATGATGTATAATACAAATGATATACACAGCTTCTAAGTCCTGGTGCTAACCGGTTAGTAATACAGATCACAATATACCTCTAGATGTATAAATACAGTGGATAAACACCAAGCTCTATGTCCATGTGCCCGGTGTGTAGTACTGATCACTATAACTCTAGGTGATGCTATATACATTGGATATCACCGCTCACTAAAAAGATGTTCCTGGTAGCTCACGGTGTAGTAACAGTAACTGATCACTATACTCTAGATGTATACTAACATGAATAAAATCACGAAAAAAAAGTCTCTATAAATGGCCCCTTGCTCCAGTGTGTAGTACTGAATCACATACCTAGATTAGTATCTAACAGTGATATCACCTGGCTCTATGTGCCTTGAGCTCACGGTGTGTATACTGATCACTATACTCTAGATATTGTCTAATACAAGTGAATAATCACTGACTCTATTCCTGGTGCTCCGGTGTGTAGTACGTGTGATCAACTAACACTCTAGATGTTTATTACAGATAGACTATCCACACGCTCTATATACTGGTGCTCCGTGTGTTGTAGTACTGATCAGCAATACTCTAGAGTGATGTTATTATACAATGAATAATCACACAGGCATCTATGCCCTGGTCGCTACAGTGTGTAGTACTGATCACTATACTCTAAAGATAAAGCAATATACATGTGATATCTACCAGCTCTAATGTCCTGTTGCTAGACCGGTGTCGGTAGTAGACTGATCAACAATACTCAGGGAGAAGGTATTATACCGTGATAAAATCACCGACTCACTAGTAATTGGTCCTAGAGCTACCGAGTGTGTAGTACTGAACAACTATACTCTAGATGTATATACAAGTGAATATCACCGCTCTAATGGAACCCTGGTAGCTCCGGTGTGCAAACTACTGGATCCTAATACCTCGATGTATATACATGATATCACCGACTCTATGTCCTGGTGCTCCGGTGTGATAGATACTGTATCATTATACCTAGGTGATGTATAATACAGTGATATTCACCGGCTCTAATGTCCTGGTGCTCCGGTGTGTAGATCTACTGATCAACTATACTCTAGAATCGATGTATATACACAGTGAGTATCAAGCGCTCTATGTCCTAGGATGCTCCGGTGTGATAGTAACTGATCCCAATATAACTCTATATATGTATAATACAGTGATATCACCGTGCTCTAATGTTCCTGGTAGCTCCGGTGTGATAGTACTGATCACTATACTCAGATGTAATAGCACATATAATCACCGCACAATGACCTAGGTGACTCTGGATGTGTAGTAGACGATCACTATACTCTAGGTAGATTATATACAGTGATAACACCCCGCTCTAAATACTGGTGCTCCGAGTGATGTATAACTGATCAACTAAACTCTCAGGTGATGTAAATACAGTGATACATCACCAGCGCCTATATCCTAGTTCTACCGGTGATGTAAGTACTAGAAATCACAAATAACTCTAAGGTGATGTAAACATACATGAATATACAGCTGCTCTATGTCCCTGGGGCTCCTGGTGTAGTAACTGATCACTATACTACTAAAGCATGTATATACAGTGATTCACCGCTTCTATGATCCTGGTGCTCCGGTGGTCTAAGTACTGACTCAATTCTATACTCAACTAGATGTATATACAGTGATATCACCGCTCTATGTCCCTGGCGCTCACGCTGTCGACGTAGCGTACTGATCACTTATACTCAGATGTATACGAAATACAGTGATAATCACCTCGCCACTATGTCCTGGTCTGCATCTGGTGTGATAGTACTGATCACTATACACTAGATTTATAATACAGTCAGATAATCACCCGGCTCTATAGTCTAGGTGTCTACCGAGTTTGTAAGATACTGATCACTATCACTTCTAGAATGTCAAATATACAGTGATATCACACAGGACTCTATGGTCCTGGGTGCTCCGGTGTGCGTAGTACTGATCACTATACACCTAGCTGATTATTATTACAGTGATATCACCGCTCTATGTCCAGGTGCTCCGTGTGGTAGTACTGATCACTATACTCTAGGTGAATAGGATAATATTGACAGTGATCATCACGCTCTACATGTCCTTCTGTGTCCAGGACATGCGTAAGTACTTTCGATCACTATACTCTAAGGTGAAATGTACATACAGTATTATCACTGCCTCTATGACCCGGTGCTCCGGATGTGTAGTACTGATCGCTATAACTCTAGATGTATATACAAGTGATTATCACCGCAATCTATGCCCTGTGCTCCTGTGTGTACTTAAACTAGATCACTATACTCTAAGATGTAACAAATACAGTGATATCACCGCGCTCTATTTCCTGGTGTCTCCGGTTTGTAGTACTGAACACTAAACTCTAGGTGATGTATATACAAGCTGATATCACCGCTGATGTCCTGGTGCTACTCGGTGTGATCTAGTACTGAATCACTAACTACTCTAGATGACTATATCTATAATATACAGTGTGATATCACTGCTCATTATTTCCTGTGACTCCGTGTGTAGAACTGATCACGTATACCATACTAGGATGATGTATATACAGCGATATCACCGCTCCTATTCCATGGTAGACTCCGCGATGTATGTTACTAATCACTATACTACTTAGAAGAATATACATGATACACCACCATAAAGCTCTATGGTCCTGGTGCACCGGTGTGTAGAAGACTGACACTCATAAAACTCCTAGAATTTTCTATATACATTGATATCACTTGTCTCTATTCCCTGGTAGCTCCGGGGTGTTAGTACTGATCACTATACTCTCAGATGATATACAGATGATATCACCGACTCTATGCCCTGTGATGCTCCGGTGTGTATACAGATCATCTATAGCTACTAGATAATGTATATACAAGTGATATACACGCACTAAATTGTCCTGGTGCTCCGGTGTGTAGTACTGATCATCTATACTCTTCACCGTGTGAATGTATATACAGTGTATATTCACCGCTCTATGTCCCTGAGTGCTCCATGTGTAGTACTGATCACATATACTCTAGATGTATAATACGTGAATATCACCGCTCTTATGACCGTGGTGCCTTCCTGATGTGTAAGTACTGGTCACTATAACCTAGATGAATGTATACATACATGGATATCACCATGCTACTCTATGTCACACTAGGAGACCACCGGTGGTGTACAACAGATCACTATACTCTAAGATGTACATACAGCAGTGATAAATCACCAGCTCTATGTCGCTGGTCCTCGAGGTGTGTATACAGATCACTATCACTACCTAGAATGTATATTACAGTAGATATCACCAGAGCTCTATGTCCTGGTGCACCGGTGTGTAAGTACTGATCACACTATAACTACTAAAGGTGTAAATGTATATATCAGTGATACATACGACTTGCTACTATGTCCTGGCATGCTCACATGTGCATGTATACTAAGACACTATTACTCTAATGATGTTATATAC
The DNA here is from genome assembly GCA_025379985.1 of Phyllomedusa bahiana. Classification (NCBI taxonomy): domain Eukaryota; kingdom Metazoa; phylum Chordata; class Amphibia; order Anura; family Hylidae; genus Phyllomedusa; species Phyllomedusa bahiana. The sequence goes on along the minus strand of JAODAL010004471.1, from coordinate 14,658 downwards.
AGTTAGGAATCAACCGAGCTCTATGTCCTGGTGCAAAATCACGGTGTGTTCAGTACTGATCACTATACTCAGCGGTGATGTATAATACAGTGATATCACCGCTCTAAAATTCCTGGTGCTTCCTGGTGTGTAGATACTAGAAACACTATACTCTAGATGATGTAAATATTACAGTGATATCACCCCACCGCTCTATGTCCTGGTGCTCCGCTGTGTAGTACTGATCACTATACTCTATATAGATGTAATACCATTTATATCACCAAGCGCATCTATGTCCTGGTGATTACCGTAGTGTATTAACTGATTCACTAATAACTCTAGAGTGTAAATAACAATTAGATATCACCCGCTAATGTCCCTGGTGCTCCGGACTGTGATAAGTACTTCGACTCACTATACTCTAGAAGATCTTATAACAAGTAGATAGTCACCGCTCTATGTTCCTGGTGCTCTTGAAAATAAAATGTGTAGTAGTACTGGGGAGTCACTAACTTACTAGATGATGTATAATACAGTCAGATATCAAACCCGCTCTAAGAACCTGGTGCACCTGGATTTGTAAGTACTATACTATACTCACTAGTGTGATGTGTACTACAGATGATCTCTCTATAACACCAGACCCTACATGCTGAACTATACCTATCTCTGTAGCAGTGACAGATCTTGTATGAGTGTCACGTGATTGGACTTAAGGCGAGAAGGAAGCGAGATGCATATGTAACTAAAAATAATAAAGATGTCCGAAAGGACAATGAGAGCCGGTAATAAGAGAGCCGGCCATTGTTCCTGTGAGTGTCATGTGCGTCTGATTTCAAAGGAACTAGTGAATTAGACCCGTCTTTTATATGCCACGCTCTTGTCTGAGGCTTTTTTGGGCACTTTTACCTTCTTTATTCTGACTGAAATCATTAACTCTGTCCAGTCGGGCCTATCCAGTAGTAGAAGACAACTATAGGTGACCCAAACATAGAGCTGATAACCTTTCACCGGCCCCACAATTTACTCATCACTCTAACAACACTGATCCAAAAATAAAAAGAAGAAAAGAAGTCAAAGTTGCAGTACGACTGGTGGAGAAGTAAAAATTCCTATCTCTATCCTTTACCTCATCTAAATCTAAACAACAACCAATGTAACTTTACTCTCTGGTCGGGCCTGTACACTAGGAAGAAGAAGACCACAGGTGACCATGACTTGGAAGAAAAAGACCATAGGTGACCCTTGACTCGGAAGAAAATCATAGTTGGCCTCAATTTGGAAGAAGACCATAGGTGACCTTAACTTGAAAGAAAAAACCATAGCTGACCTTAACTTTAAAGAAAAAGACCATAGGTGATCTTAACTTGGACGAAGAAGATCATAAGTGACCTTAACTTGGAAGGAAATCATAGTTTGCCTTAATATGGAAGAAGACCACAGGTGACCTTAACTTTAAAGAAGAAGACCATAGGTGACCTTAACATTAAAGAAGAAGACCATCGGTGACCTTAACTTGGAAGAAAAAACCATAGCTGACCTTAACTTTAAAGAAAAAGACCATAGGTGACCTTAACATTAAAGAAGAAGACCATGGGTGACCTTAACTTGGAAGAAAAAACCATAGGTGACATTAACTTTAAAGAAAAAGACCATAAGTGACCTTAACTTGGAAGAAGAAGACTATAGGTGACCTTAACTTGGAAGAAGACCATAGGTGACCTTAAAGGGGTTATCTCACTACAAGGATTGCTGCTTTTTATGTTAAAGATCTTGCAGAAACAAGTCACTTTGCAATATGGGTCTATTAACAGTGTCCTACCTATTCCTAGATATACCCTCTTGTACAGGCTGCATCATCTCCTCAGGTCACTATAACTACAGACCTGTTTAATCTCTCCTGATAGGCTGCCAGTGCTGGTCGCTATAGCTACAGACCCGGTGTCCTCAGCAACTCATCACTGCTGGCCAGTAGAAGCCAGTAAACACTGAATTCAAATATGAAACCGAGAAAACTGGACTAAGGAAGATGAATCGATGTAGTGAGACAACCCTTTTAACTTGGAAGAAGATCATAGGTGACTTTAACTTGGAAGAAGAAGACAATAGGTGACCTTAACTAGGAAGAAGACCATAAGTGACTTTAACTTGGGAGAAGAAGATCGTAGGTGACCTTAACTTGGAAGAAGATCATAGTTGACCTTAACAGGAAAGAAGAACACAGGTGAACTTAACTTGGAAGAAGACCATAGGTGACTAACTTGGAAGAAGAAGATCGTAGGTGACCTTAACTAGGAAGAAGACCATAGGTGACTTTAACTTGGAAGAAGATTGTAGTTGACCTTAACAGGAAAGAAGAACACAGGTGACCTTAACTTGGAAGAAGACCATAGGTGACCTTAACTTGGAAGAAGACCATAGGTGACCTTAACTTGGAAGAAGAAGATCATAGGTGACCTTAACTTGGAAGAAGATAATAGGTGATCTTAACGTGGAAGAAGATAATAGGTGATCTTAACGTGGAAGAAGATAATAGGTGATCTTAACGTGGAAGAAGATCATAGATGACCTTAATTTGGAAGAAGATCATAGTTGATCTTAGCAGGAAAGAAGAACAAAGGTGACCTTAACTTCGAAAAAAGAAGACCATAGACCATAGGTAACTTTAACTAGAAAAAGGACCATAGATGACCTTTACTAGGAAGAAGAAGACCATAGGTGACCTTAACCGGGAAGAAGAAGACAATAGATGACCTTAGCTTGGAAGAAGATCATAAGTGACCTTAACTAGGAAGAAGATCAAATTTGACCTTAACTTAGAAAAAGACCACAGTTGACCTTAACTTGGAAGAAGATCATAAGTGACCTTAATTAAGAAGAAGAAGGCCATAATTGGCCCATCACCCTAATGATACTGATTAACAAAAAAAAAAAACATGTAAAAGTTGCAGAATGACATTGGAGGACTAGGCGATTCTTTTGCCATCATTATTTTGACTAAATCCATAGGTGACCTAAACAAGGAGCTGGAAACTTTCACTGGCCCCACAATTGTCCCATCTTCCTAATGATACTGATTAAAAACGAAAAAAAAAAACAAACCATAAAAAAAGTAAAGGTTGCAGTACGGCGTTGTGGAAATAGGCGCTTCTATCTCCTCTCTTCTGTCGCCCTCGTTCTTATTTTGCATGATTGTGTCATCATCATTTCCGAGCCCCGGCTTCCTGCGCCCGTGACGAGGCCTCCTTATTAGATCACTGGATTTACAGTCATTTGTCAAGTCCAAATCGCAGCGGAAAGGGGAATTGCTGAACGTAATTATCTCGTCGAATTATGCCTTTATGGCCAACTATGCATTAGCCTACCACACCCCAACATCTGTACGCCCTACAGTCACCATGGCAACCGGCTCCGTAGGCCTCTTTCCTTGCAGGCCACATTCATTAGGGCATGATGGGGCCTGCAGGCGTAATAATGAATGAAATATAAGCAGCCGGTGCTCCGTGTCCCCCGCCTGTAGCCCGCTCGCTCCTTCTCGCCTGGTGGGGGTGAGCCAGAAAGTGATGGTGGGGGGTGCAAGATGAATTAACCTGTCTCATCTCCTACTTAATGAGAATCTGAAATCAAATAATTCACATAAAGTCATCAAATGCCAACCCCCCCATTACTCCCAGCTCCGCAGTCTCCTTCCGTTATATTAACCCCATTCTTGTTGGCGCCACTTATAGATAAACACACATATATATATATATATATATATATATATATATATATATATATAATGCATTGTACATATTATAGCAGTTATATTCCTGTACATAGGAGCAGTATTATAGTAGTTATATTCTTGTACATAGGAGCAGTATTATAGTAGTTATATTCTTGTACATAGGGGCAGTATTATATTAGTTATATTCTTGTACATAGGGGGCAGTATTATAGTAGTTATATTCTTGTACATAGGGGGCAGTATTATAGTAGTTATATTCTTGTACATAGGGGGCAGTATTATAGTAGTTATATTCTTGTACATAGGGGCAGTATTATAGTAGTTATATTCTTGTACATGGGGCAGTATTATAGTAGTTATATTCTTGTACATAGGGGCAGTATTATAGCAGTTATATTCTTGTACATAGGGAGCAGTATTATAGCAGTTATATTCTCGTACATAGGGGTTGCAGTTATTTACTGTTTATAGTAGTTATATTCTTGTACATAGGGGCAGTATTATAGTAGTTATATTCTTGTACATAGGGGGCAGTATTATAGTAGTTATATTCTTGTACATGGGGCAGTATTATAGTAGTTATATTCTTGTACATAGGGGCAGTATTATAGCAGTTATAGTCTTGTACATAGGGAGCAGTATTATAGCAGTTATATTCTTGTACATAGGGAGCAGTATTATAGCAGTTATATTCTGGTACATAGGGGGCAGTATTATAGTAGTTATATTCTTGTACATAGGGAGCAGTATTATAGTAGTTATATTCTTGTACATAGGAGGCAGTATTATAGTAATTATATTCTTGTACTTAGGGGACAGTAGTATAGTGGTTAGGTTCTTGTCAGTAGGTGGCATAATAGTATAATAGTGCTTGTGGCTGTGACTGGAGGAGCTCTTTAAGCTGTCTTTTTCTGTCTCCCGTTTTGCTATGAGATCCGCGTCTCTCGGTCCTGATTGTGCCTCCAGCATACAGATGCAATATTCACAACAGTAGAAAGCAGTTTTCTCAGCTCATGGACACATCACGGCGAGAAATGACAGCCTGCCATCCTGCTGTTTCCGGCACTAATAATAGGTATTGTATCAGCAGTTGAGCGTAATGTGCACAGCATTTGAGACGACCGTTCAGTGATATCTTACATGAGACGCCACTCAGAAGAGGAACCAACACAGTCGAGGCTTTCAGTGCACATGGAGAAAACTGATGAAAACCCACCCGGGAGATGAAGACCTTGTCTGGATTTGTTTTTTTTCTACTCGTAGATCTCTATGAGACTGACTGAGGCGTCTATGAACACGGGTGGCTGGGGAAGCAGTTGCCCATCCTTGAATCATTAGGTGCTTAGAGGAACTAAATCTTCCTATGGTATCATATTTATCAACATCAGAAGAGTTTTCAAGGTCCACTTCTTCCAAGCTCAGAGGTTTCCACCTTCTATACAATTATCCTTCTCCAGTGTTTGAAAGGAAAAAAATTACAGTAGGACCAAGTTGTCTACTTTGGATAACTCTATGCCATGTACTTTTTCCTGCATGTAGGGGGCATGGAGGTTGTCTCCATCAGGACCCCATAGTATTATTACTATTTTAGGCTACAGTTTGAGATACATGTTCCAACACAGTAAGAGATGAAGTTGTCTTGGCTCCTAAATTTGTTCCATCCAAGGTTCCACTGCAAGAACATGCCGCTTTCAGGGCAACGGTTAGGTCATTGTGTGGATACGAGGACACGTACCATGGAGAAAGCCCATGTCCTGGCCAAGGGGTACATGGAGACAGTTGCCCCAATGCAGAATATTTGCATCTTTTTGAAAAGTAGATTATTATTATTTATTTTAGAGCACCATTAATTTCCAGGGCAAAGTACAAGCCAAGGGGTTCAGGTACATAATATAATACAAGTATAATATAAGACAAATATAATAGCGAAAGTGATACATTGATATGGTAGGAGAGAGGACCCTGCCTGCGAGAACTTACAATGATGGATGGTGGTTTCACCATGAGAGAAGGCGTAATTACCTAAGGACTATGCCATTTGCTCTACCAAGTGGTTGGTAAGGAGGTGGGTATGGATCTTGTGATGGATAAGGGCCAGCCATGGTTACCTTCAGAACAGGATCAGCTGTGGCCATCTACTTTCCAGCCCCTGAAATACCCTTTGGGAGGGGGAACTGTCAGCTTTGGAAATATTAGGATAAGTTAAAGGACCCTCATACACACTCTAGGTGTCCTCCTATCCATGTAAGAAGTAGGTACCTATCTCATATTTTCATCAGGCTAGAACCGGTTCAACTGTGGCCCCCTACGTTCCACCTCTGACTACTACCTTGGGAGGGTGATCTCTTAGCTTTGAAAATATTAGGATAAGTATATGATAAGGGATCCTTATAAAACTTTAGGTGGTCTCCTTTTCATTTAAGTGGTAGGTACCTCTCTCACATAGTCATCAGGCTTGGAAAGGATCAACTATGGCCACCTATGTTCCACCCCTGATTAACACCTTGGGAGGAACAACTCTTGACTTTGAAAATTTTAGGATACGTATGTGGTAAAGGATCCTTATACACACTCTAGGTGGCCTCCTATTCATTTAAGTGGTAGGTACTTCCCTCACATAGTCATCAAGCTAGAAAAGGATCAACTATGGCCACCTATGTTCCACCACTGACTGAGGGTCAACTCTTAACTTTGAAAATATTAGGATAAGTATAAGATAAAGGATCCTTATACAAACTTTAGGTGGCCTCCTTTCCATTTAAGTAGAAGGTACCTCTCTCACATAGTCATCAGGCTAGAAAAGGATCAACTATGGCCCCCTACATTACACCCCTGACTACCACCCTGGGAAGGTCAACTCTTACCTTTGAAAATATTGGGCAGTTGCATTTTATAGGACCCTCTAGGAGGCTTTTTATCCATTTCAGTGGCAATAACTTCTATCACATAGTCATCAGGCTTGGAAAGGATCAACTATGGCCACCTATGGTCCACCCCTGATTACAACCTTGGGAGGAACAACTCTTGACTTTGAAAATTTTAGGTTAATTTTTAGGATGGTAAAGGATCCTTATACACACTCTAGGTGGCCTCCTAGCCATTTAAGTGGTAAATACCTCCCTCACATAGTCATCAGGCTAGAAAAAGATCAACTGTGGCCCCCTACATTCCACCCCTGACTACCAACTTGGGAGGACTAACTCTTAACTTAGAAAATTTTAGGATAAGTATATGGTAAAGGATCCTTATACACACTCTAGGTGGCTTCCTATCTATTTAAGTGGTAGGTACCTCCCTCACATAGTTATCAGGCTATAAAAGGACAACTGTGGCCCCCCACGTTCCACCCCTGACTACCACCCTGGGAGGGTCAACTCTTAGCTTTGAAAATATTAGGGCAGTTGCATTTTACTGGACCCTCTAGGAGGCCTCTTATCCATTTCAATGGTAATAACCTCTCTCACATAGTCATCAGGAGAGAATAGAGCCAACTGTAGCACTTATGTTCTACCCCTGATTGGGGGGTCCTTTTATAGGCTCAATTGGACATATCCTGGAGGGGGTTCTATGAAGTGCTACCACTTAGAGTACCAGCTTAGTTACCTAACCTAACTGATAACGATGTGGTCACTCCTGGTGAACCTAAATTTCAGTCGAATGTGTTATTTGCATGGCACTCTACTACATGATCTACATTGTTGGGGGGTAGTAACCCCGGGCCCTGAAATGCTCCCACGGGCAGAGGTCACTCAAACTGCGATTTGTACGGCAATGAAGCCGCCATAGACTCTAATCTTCTCACTCACAAATTTCCTACGTTATAAATTTTATTTTCTGTCAAGTAACTTAATATAAAGACCCAGAGGAGCGAGAAGGAGGGGAAAGACTTCAATTAAAAGAAAATCAAATAAGAAACAATGGCTTCAGCCTCAGGGCAGCTCTCTAGAAATCAAATTATTTCTTCTTAGAGACAAAAATTCAACGGCGCTCTAGGGAATGTAATAAAAGATCACCCCCAAGCGGGATGGTGAAGCGGCGCTAGATGAGGGGCTCCTAGCGCCGCCATGAAGGGACCGTCGCTGCATAATAGCCTTCTTTTTTATTATTATTCATTTTAGAGCTGGGACCCCGAGCCTCGTGTCACACATGAGAGGACGCTTACATTTATCTTTCCTTAATTTTCCACAAGATATCACCACAAAACCATCAAAAACAGCACGAGGGAGGATGATAAATAGCCGCATTAGACTGGAATATTACTGGCTACTGGACCACAAAATGGCTTCTTAATTGCAGAATAATATCTCTTTCGGCGCATGAACGTTAGGTGTCTGGCTTCGGGAAAAGTTTGCTGACTCTTGAATTTTTTTTCATACTGGCCGCCATGTTGCTTAAAGAGGCACAGACTTGCATTTGCTATAGTAAGATGTTTCAGCCCCTGACCGGGACTGTGCGGGGCGGATTTTGGAGTCTACCCGTACATGCTCTAGGGCTCACTGGTGTCAAACTGCGGCACTCATGCTGTTGGTAAACTACAACTCCAATCATGCTTTTATATACTCTATAACACTGGGATTGATGGGTGTTGTTGTTTCCCAGCAGCTGGAGGGCCGCAGTTTGACACCCCTGCTGGACATTCTCTGAATTCTGGGTACCTCTTTCATATACCTCTTTGGCGTCGGCCATTGCCGACATCAAAATAGACTCCTCTTAGATTAGGACACCTATATGACTACATGAACTACAAGATTAAGGAACCCCTCTCCCCTCCCATACACGGGGTTCCTTCTGTTTCTCAGGGTTGCCGACCCATAGTGACACGTTACACCGTTCATCTCTACCAAATGGTGGAGAATTGGGTACCTGTAACAATGTGCTCTGCTCCCCTCTGATCTGCACCTCGCAGGACTGTTTAGAAGGTACAATCCTCAGTTTCAGGAATTTTAAGATGGTGGTGAGCATGGGCGTACCTATAGACATAGCAGCCATAGTGACTGTTATGGGGCCCCACTCAGGTACATGAACATTACATTTACTTAGATTCTTGTAGGGAACAAGTAGTTGGTGGCTTTCTGCTCTCCAGCATCTACTATGTGTGTTCCCTGATATCTGGCGGGATTATTTTTTTTAACTTTTATTATTGCTCCTTATGCTGCTGTTTTAGTTTATTCTCAATAGGTGGTGGGGCACCATATCATTTTGGTATGGGACCCCTGATGAATTCTAGTTACAGCCCTGGCGGTAATATATCAGATGCTCCTATGCACTCTACGTGGTCATTTTGTGGTAGGACATCTGTCCAAGCGAATACTGGGCAACCGTTTCACAAAGTTGCTGCCATAAGAAGAAGCAGATTAGGGCAATTGTGTGACTACTTCAACCATAAATTGAATGAAGTGAACCCCCCCCTCGCAGAGCTGTAGTGAAGCCTTCCTGCTCAATGGCAAACATCAGAATCACCTGTGGCTATCTACTTTTCAACACCTGTCTAGAGGGGTCAACTCTCACCTTTGGAAATATTACAAGTATATGATACACTCTCTAAATGACCTCTAATCCGTTTCAGTATTTATTATCTATCTTACATAGTCACCGGCCGTCATCATCTTCAGAACAGGATTGACAGTGGTCATCTGCTTTCCAAGCCTTTTGAAGTGGGCAGCTCTCACCTTTGTTAAATAATAGGACAAGTGTATGATAAAGGACCCTCGTACACTCTAAAGGGCCTCTTATCCATTTCAGAAACTGACTACCTAGCTTATATAGAAACCAGCCGTCATTATCTTCAGAACAGGATCAACTGTGGTCATCTACTTTCCAAGCCATGACAGGTCTTCTGAAGTGGGCAACTTTCAGCTTCAGAAATAACAGGACAAGTGTATGATAAAGGACCCTCGTACACTCTAAAGGGCCTCTTATTAATTTCAGTATTGACTACCTATCTTATATTGAAACCAGCCGTCGTCATCTTTAGAACAGGATCAATTGAGGCCACCTAGATTTCACCCCTGGCTGCCTTGGGAGGACCAACTCTCAGCTTCAGAAATATTAGGGCAAGTGTACGATAAAGGATCCTTGTACATCTAAAGGGCCTCTAATCCATTTCAGTGTTGACTACCTATCTTATATAGTCACCAGCCATCATCATCTTCAGAACCGGATGAACTGTGGCCATTTACGTTCCAATCCCCGATTGGTCCTTTGGGAGGGGGAATTCCTAGTTGTGGAAATATTAGGACAAGTGTATGATAAAGGACCCTCCATACACTCTCTAAGTGACCTCTTATCCATTTCAGTCTTCAGGTCTCATACAGTCATTGCTATCTTCAGAACAGGGTCAACTGTGGTCATCTTCTCTCCAAGCACTGACTAGTCCTTTGGTGTGGGGAATCTTGTTTAAATTTTTGCAAGGTATGAAAAAAGGACCCTCATGAACACTCTTAAGGGGATCTTATCCATTTCAGTGTTTAGTACCAAATTAAAATTTGTCACCTTGCTAGAACAGGGTCAACTGTGGCCAACTACGTTCCTCCCTTGACTACCAACTTGGGAGGTCCAACATTCAGCTTCAGCCATAACAGGACAGCTGTAATATTTAGGATGGGACCCTCATACACAATCTAGATGGCCTTTTATCCATTTTAAATGGATCTCTTAAATATAAAGAGGGGGAACGGGGGGTCCACTGTGGCCACCAACCTTCTACCTCTGAACAAAACTTTGGGAGATCTTTTCATTGGCTCAATTGGTCAAATCCGGAAAGGGGTCATCTGAAGCATTACCACTTGAGGGTTACTTCACCCTGACCCTCACACCATGGCCCTTGAGGGAGTTTTACTGTAAATGTCAGGTCACTGGGTGTAGGAACAAAGGAATTTTGATGCCTAATCCTTATTTCTATGGAGTAGAAGTAGTGCAAAAGTAGAAACTCCGTGCATTTTGTCATTCTCAAAAATTTTGGAGCAAGAAAAGGATGGTATAAACCAACCCAAAAATATCATGAAATATGGCCACGATTAAAAACGCATCGACTTTAACCTCCTGGCATCGAAAGAATTTAAAAAGGTTTTCCCGTCCGGGGGTATTACCAACCATCCTCAGTGTACGGACAGGCTGTTAGGGAAATATACAGCCGAAAAATACACTGCTAAATGGTTGGGTGAATCATTCATTCACACTAACTGAAGGTAGGAGGGCTGAGATGGCAGCCATGATAAATCTCAAGGGTTCCTCTTGTTAGGGATGGAGAAATACGGTGTTTAGAGTAGTCGTCAAGGGAGGCACAGATATTTATTTAAAACTAAAAAAACAAATTTTTTTGGTATTGTGCACTACTCTCTCTCAGCCTGCAGGTGTCACTGTTCCAGCTGCTGGTTAAAAAGTGCATTGTAAAGAGAACAATGTACGAAATATGGCACTATAGTGAGGATATGCTACTGTCCTAAGTTATCAGCCACTTCACCTGCATGCAAATTGGAAACTTCTGCTGGAGTTTATTAGGCGTGTCAGAAGCTATTTTAGTTATTATTCAGATATTATTTATTTAACTCATTTATAGCACTAACATATTCTGCAGTGCAGTACAGAGATTGTCATCTATCTATCTATCTATCTATCTATCTCATATCTATCTCCTATCTATCTATCTATCTATCTCATATCTATCTATCTCATATCTATCTATCTATCTCATATCTATCTATCTATCTATCTATCTCATATCTATCTATCTCATATCTATCTATCTATCTATCTATCTATCTATCTATCTATCTATCTATCTATCTCATATCTATCTATCTATCTCATATCTATCTATCTATCTATCTATCTATCTATCTATCTCATATCTATCTATCTATCTATCTATCTATCTATCTATCTCTCTCATATCTATCTATCTATCTATCTATCTCATATCTATCTATCTATCTCATATCTATCTATCTCATATCTATCTATCTATCTATCTATCTATCTATCTCATATCTATCTATCTCATATCTATCTATCTATCTATCTATCCCATATATATCTATCTCATATCTATCTATCTATCTATCTATCTATCTCATATCTATCTATCTATCTCATATCTATCTATCTATCTCATATCTATCTATCTATCCCATATCTATCTATCTCATATCTATCTATCTATCTATCTATCTATCTATCTATCTCATATCTATCTATCTATCTATCTCATATCTATCTATCTCATATCTATCTCATATCTATCTATCTATCTCATATCTATCTATCTCATATCTATCTATCTATCTATCTCTCTATCTCCTATCTATCTATCTATCTATCTATCTATCTATCTATCTATCTATCTATCTATCTATCTATCTAGGTGTATGGGGTGATAAGGCCGTGTACCACTTGTAGAGGGCACGGGTTGGCACAAGAGGCAGAGAAGAGAGCATCTCCAAGGCTCATTGTGTGGTGGTGGCTGCATAGAGAGCTCCTTAGACAAGGCTCATTGAGCAGATGCTTCCACCTAATTGGTTCTCGGCTAACGGAGCTCATTCCGCAAATGAATGAATGTATAATACCCCAATATAAGAGGCTCTCTCATCACTCCTCACCGTGGAAGCCATCCCATCATTATGACTTATAAAGTGTACAGTACAGACGTATAAAAGTACGCCATCATGTGATGATATAATTATCTCCAGGGCACATCGTATCTAAGCCTAGCATGTGTGATACTGTCTGCTGAGCTGCTGTATATAAGCTTAATATGTGATACTCTTAACTGACCTGATGTATTTAAATCGGGCATACATGATAGTCTGCTAAACCTGTGTATCTAATCCTATCCTGTGTGATACTCTCTGCTGAGCTGTGTATCTAATCCTATCCTGTGTGATACTGTCTGCTGAGCTGTGTATCTAATCCTATCCTGTGTGATACTGTCTGCTGAGCTGTGTATCTAATCCTATCCTGTGTGATACTAACTGCTGAGCTGTGTATCTAATCCTATCCCGTGTGATACAATCTGCTGAGCTGTGTATCTAAACCTATCCCTTGTGATACTGTCTGCTGAGCTGTGTATCTAATCCTATCCTGTGTGATACTGTCTGCTGAGCTGTGTATCTAATCCTATCCTGTGTGATACCGTCTGCTGAGCTATGTATCTAATCCTATCCTGTGTGATACTGTCTGCTGAGCTGTGTATCTAATCCTATCCTGTGTGATACTGCCTGCTGAGCTGTGTATCTAATCCTATCCTGTGTGATACCGTCTGCTGAGCTGTGTATCTAATCCTATCCTGTGTGATACAGTCTGCTGAGCCGTGTATCTAATCCTATCCTGCGTGATACCGTCTGCTGTGCCACATCCCCATCATGTGATCCCCCCGTCCTTCCAGCCATGCTCTGCGGCTCAGCTGCGCACAGTAGGCCCTGCCGTCCTCTGCTCCCACCCCGCGCTGTCAGCCTTCAGATTAGATTATTAATAATTCAGGGCTGTCCCCTTATTTTAGACAGGAAACTGAAAGGGCAGAGGAGATTGGATTTCTGGCTGTCACCTCTCCCGTGGCCGGCTACAGGCTGATGAGCCCATTCACAAATCACATTTAATCTGCGGCCATGTTGACATAATGGAGGCCTCACAGTAAAACACAATTTAATTCCTTCCTGTTGTAATCACTTAATATCGCGCTCCTCTCTCTTTTTTCATCATTTAATTTACATTCGGAGATGTTTTCCCTGGAGCTGTAATCATAATATCTCCTCGCACTCCATAATGACATTTCCCGCACCCCCGCCTCTCCCGCTCTCACTTCTGATTGGCACGTCAGGACGATTAGCCTGTGAAAAATACAAGGGCGGCCATCTTGAATTGGACGGAATAATGTGGCTGCCCGCCTCAGGAATAAAATGCTAGAACTACAGTGAAGACTGACACCGACAACAACGAGGGGTAAAGTATCAGAGCAATATGTGCGAATCTGCATGACCATCTGGCAACCAAGCTTTGGATGTGAGCGGTGAATGCAACTTGTTGCATCTTTAGGTTAGTAAATACCAGGTATTAGTGAATATGATGGGAAGAGGGAAGAAGAGCTGGGCGATAGCTTTCTGGATGCGTGCAACGTCCCTAACATGGCCGGAAAGCCAATGGCCTCATTTATTAAAACAATAAGACTGTCGGTGTTGCCCATAGCAACCAATCAGAGCCCATAGTAACCAATCAGAGCCCATAGTAACCAATCAGAGCTCATAGCAACCAATCAGAGCCCATAGCAACCAATCAGAGCTCAGCTTTCATTTCATATAGTGCTCTTGAGAAATAAAAAGCTGAGCTCTGATTGGTTACATGAGCTCTGACTGGTTGCTATGGGCTCTGATTGGTTGTTATGGGCTCTGACTGGTTGCTATGGGCTCTGATTGGTTGCTATGGGCAATACACTTTTCTGTGGGCCTCATTTATGAAAACTTTCCATAGCAACCAATCAGAGCTCAGCTTTCATTTTACCAAAGCAGTGTACGAAATGAAAGCTGCGCTCTGATTGATTGCCATGGGCTGCACAGGCTGTGGGCCTCATTTATGAAAGCTGACTATAGCAACCAATCAAAGCCGAGCTTTAATTTCTGATACTGCTCTGGAGAAATAAAAAGCTGAACTCTGATTGGTTGCTATAGGTAACATAGTCTTGCTGATATGTAAACTGATCACAGCAACCAATCAGGGTTCAGCTTTCCTTTCTTATACTGCTCTGGAAAAATGAAAGCTGAGCTCTGATTGGTTGCTATGGTTTCTGGTTGCTATGGGCTCTCACTAGTTGCTCTGATTGATTGCTATGGGCGCTGGTTGGTTGCTATGAGCTCTGATTGGTTGCTATGGGCTCTGGTTACTATGAGCTCTGATTGATTGCTATGAGCTCTGATTGGTTGCTATGGGCTTTGGTTACTATGAGCTCTGATTGATTG